>CAKNXH010000598.1:182396-294353 GCA_932178445.1 Andricus quercusramuli
ACCATTTTATTAACTACTACCCTGGTCGACACTAAGAACATCTAATTATATTATATTACCAGACTGGGTTTTTACTTCAAAAATGGGAATTTTCAATAGCCTAAGGAATTCTTATAATGACGGAGATTCATTGGTTAAGAATATGAAGACGTGGAATTTGACCAGTAGTCAGCAAAACTCACACCATTTTAATAAATGAAATGTTAAAGAATTCCTAGATTTCAAACGGTTTTAAGGTATTACAGGGAATTTCATAAGATTTAAAGTATTTTATTGAATCTTCAAGGATTTCAAAAGATTGTGATGGATTGAAAAATATTTCCCAAGGTACGAAGGGATTTCAGGAGATTTACAAATTTTAAGATAAGATTTTAAGTTGGTTTAAAAGATTGCAAAGATTACAGGGATTTTATAGGACCTCCAAATATTTAAAAGATTTCAGGGGATTTAAAAATTTCCAAGGGATTTCTGAAAAAAAGATTGTAACAACCCATTCTTCAGACGAAAAAAAAACTAGTTACATTTTCCAGAAAAGTAACAAGACACATTTTTAAATAGATTCTACGGAAAATCTTACATAATTTGAGAACGTTGTATATGATTTACATTCATCTAATTTTAGCGAAAAAATCCAATAAATTCAATATTAATGACATATATTTTTTTAATTCACATACAATTATTTTAAAGTAGCAGATTACTTTTCTCATTAACAGAATGTAACTCACCGCGTGTAATAATCCGACTTCATACATTTAATATTTAAAAAACATGAAAAATACAGTTTAAAGGTATTTCGGGTTAATTATTCTTTAAGGTAGAATTAATTTCGACTTTTTGAATTAGTATAGCATTTTCTATAGGATTTTATTTATTTTATTTAATCAAGCCATTATTTAAATTGAAATAATTATTTTTGAAAACCAAACCTAACGACAAACGGTTAATTTTTGCTTGTTCTATTAAAAAATGGAGCTTTTCTTTACACCTTGATCCTGTAATAAACAAAATTTCACGTCAAAAATCAACTCTTAACGATTTTTTCACATTTTTCGAGATGAGTACATTTTAGGAAGGAAAATAGACAAATTTGGGATTTACTCAGTATTTCAATCAGTTCTTGATGTAATCACACTGTAAATTTTGCGTTACGTTACGACTAAGTTGGAGCTAATTTTCGTTATACGATACCGCTAAATTTGGATTTTAAAATATTTGGATAATTTCATTTTCTTAACAAAAAATACTGATTAAATGGTAAATAATTTATTTGAAAACTTCAGCATTTTCAAGCTTTCAAGATGTCAAAATAACGGATGTTTACAAATTTAAAAACTCGAGAAGTCACTTAATTTACAGAAGTCATTAATTAAACACTTCAATCAGTAAATTTGAAATTAATAACATTTTTTGTAAAGAAAATTAAATTCCCAAATACTTTAAATTAATCTCCGAAAATATGGAAAAAATCTAGAGCCGATTTCGAAGCAAAATTTGCCCTACCACATAATCAAAAATTAAAACAGAAAGTCAAATGTTGGATTGAACAAGCAAAAAATTAACCTCAAGGGGTAAGTTCTGATTTCCAAAAATAATTATTTCAATTTAAATAATTTATTAGAAACATTTTAAACTGGTAATTTGTCCACCTGTTGTGAAAATATAACTTTTGATTGATATTTGACAATAAAGTTACTCACGTTAAAATAAATACTCATGTAAAGCTGCTCATGTCAAATACAAATGTTAATCCTGCTAAATAGTCTAGCTTTGGTAAATAAAATTTTACATTAATAAAACTTAAATTCCTTTCTTCGACTTTTTCAAATTATCCCAATCGGCATTGCGGAAAAGCAACAACAATGCTTACGAGATTCTCGTAACACATTTTTTTAGAGAAGGATTTCAAAGATTATAATGGACTTAAGAATATTTCCAAAGTTAAGGGATTACAAGTGACTCCAAATGATTTTCATGAGTTTCGATTAAATTTCAAGCAATTTTTAAGATATCCTTCGAATGTTTATTTGTGCAGAATGGCTATTTTTCTCTACTTTCATATGAGACGAGAGATCTAAAATAAGCCGCTTCTTTGTAGTTTGCCTACTTTTTACTTTTTTACATTAATTCCCCCAATATTGTTGTATTATTTATCACAATGCTGATTAACCTGTAATCGTTTCCATTTAATGATTTCCTATGATGAATTTCCCATAATCGCGAAAAATTATAGGAAATTCATGATCGGCCAATACTGATTTCCCTATCATATTTTTTTCGTAAGGGTATCGATACATACATGACTTTTCTACGAACATTTAAATCAAATTTAATGAGAAAAAAATCCAATTAGCTCTGACATGAAAGTCGTTTCACTTACCAATAGCTAGGAAAATATCGTTGACGTTCATCGCCGTCTTGGCCGATGTTTCCATGAAGAGAAGTCCATTCTCCTCTGCGTAAGCTTGAGCTTCGTCGAATTCCACTGCTCGCTTATTCGCAAGGTCCGCTTTATTCCCTGCTAATGCTATTACTATACTTGGACTGGCTTGCCGTTGCAATTCTTTTACCCACGTTGTGGCACGTACGAATGTGTCCTGTAATAAAAAAAAACAAAGACATTTTTTATTAGAATCGAGTTAAGCCATCTGAGTTAATTATGCAGTGACTTTCTCAATTAAATATTTATTTATGTATCAGTGATTCATGTAATGTGCTTTTGAGAAATATAAATAATGTACAGACCTGATTTGTTATGTCATATACCACAATCGCTGCTTGCGCTCCACGATAATACATGGGTGCAAGACTGTGGTAACGTTCTTGCCCAGCTGTATCCCAAATCTCAAATTTTACAGTCGTGTCATCCAAACATACTGTTTGTGTTAGAAATGCAGCTGTGGAAGAAAATAAATAATAATGATTGGGTACTGGCAAATCAAAAAATAAAGAAAAACTTTCTTCCAGGGTGCCCGAAAAACTTCATTTTCAACATTCCCTGATTTTCCCTTGACCAATTTTACATTTTCCCTACACCATTAACATTCAATGACCAGCATTCTAATCTTGTGACATATGTAACGTAGAATAATTTATAAACGAAATAAAACAATATATATTCAGACACAAAAATGTAAAGATTTTGTATTTATTTATTTACTTTAACCAAAAAAGGTTAATTTTCGGCCAAAAAAGATTACTTTTTATAAAATAGTTGAATTTTTAACGACACAGTTACAGTTGCATTTTTAACCAGATAGTTGAATTTCCAAGCTAAAACCTCGAATATTTTAGAACATAGTTGAATTGTCAACAATAACAAAATTAATTTTTTACTAAACAATTGCACGTGCCACAAAATAGTTAAATTTTCAACAAAATAATTACATTTTCAACAAAACAGTTGACCTTTTAACCAAATAGTTGCATTTTTAACCAAATCGTTTGGTTTTCAAGCCAAAAAAGACAACTTTTTTAGAAGAGAATTGAGTTTTCAACAAAAAGATGAATTCTCAACAAAAAAATGTAATAGTTTGTATTTCAACAATCAGAAAAACGAATTTTCAACAAAATAATTACATTTTCAACCAAATTGTCGAATTTCTATTGCAAAACGATTAAACTTCAACCAAAAACAGTTTCATTTTCAAACAAATAGTTTACTTTTCAAGTAAAAAAAATGAATTTGTAAGAAAACGGTTAAATTTGCAACTCGAAAAGTTTGAATTTCAATGACAAAATGAATTATCAACAAAAAATGTAATAATGGATACTTCAAAAAAGAATTATCAATAAAATAGTTAAATTTTCAAAGAAACAATTCAATTTCCAACAAAATAGGTCAAATTTTTAACCAAATAGTAGCATTTTCAACAAAGACGAATTCTCAACAAAAAATCCAGAAGTTGAATTTTCAATAAAAAAAGATGAATTTTCTGTCAAAAGAGATGAATTTTATAACGAAAAAAATGAATTTTTGGATGTTAATTTTCTTGACCAGGGTAATACGTAATAATTATTAATTATGACTATTAATTAATTATGATGTTAAAGTTTTTTTGTCTACTGTTCGTTTCAATATTTTCATGAAATATTGATACTTTTAATTGTGAAAAAAAGATTAATTCTTCACAAAACATTTGCATTTTTAACCAAGAAAGAGAACATTCCAAACCAAGAAGATTAGTTTTTTTGCCCAAAAAAGACGAACTTCAACCTAAAAAATATCAACTTTCAACCAAAAATGAAAGTTAACAGTTACAGTTAAAGTTTTAATCAAAAAAGATCAATTTTCACAAAATAGTTCAACTTTCAACCAAAGAGATTAATTTTCAACTAACATAAAGTGACGCATCTTCAAGTGGAATTGTTAAATATTCAGTTGAAAAAAAATTTAAATAGCAAAAAAACGAATTTTCAACCAAAGATGAATTTTCAACTAAAATTATGGACAACAACATTTTTAAAAAGTGGCTCAATCTTAACTAAATTGTTCAATTATCGACCGAAAAATTTTAAAAATTTAAATCAAAGAAAGACGAATTTTTAACAAAATAGTTGAATCCTCGCCCAAAGATTTCCAACTAAATACACTGGAACCTCGATCTATGCAACTCATGCGCTAAGACCGCGATCCTTCTCTCTCTCTCTCTCTCTCTCTCTCGGACCCGCGGCTACCCTCATCACAAAACTACGAAGGACATAGGATTATAGGATAATAGGATAATACAAAAACAGTTTGCTAAAATCGAGGTTTCAGTGTAGTTGCACTTTAGCCAAAAAAAAAAGATGAAATTTTGTACTAGAGCAGATTAATTTTTAAACCAAAAAGACGAATTTTAGAAAATATAGTTGAATGCCCAACCCAGAAAGAATTCAGTTGAATTTTCAACACCAAAGAAATATACATACAAGGCAAATAAATTACGGACAAGAATATTATGTCAGGATAGTCGCAATAATTCCCTCATTTTTCCCTGGCCAGTTTTTCATTCTTCCTGACCATTAATATTCAAAGGCCAAAATCTGAATCTAGTAACATTTTCAGCATAAAATATTTTATAAATGGAATAAAACCATGTATTTCAATTTAAAAATTCAAAATTCATTATCCTTGACAGTTATTTTAAACGCCTCTTGTAGAAATTTCATAACTTTTGAATTTTTTTTTCAAAATCCCCGATTTTTCTGGGCTACAGACACCCTGCTTTCTTCTTACATTCGCAGAATTACGAAATATATCATTTCTAAAAAGGGAAACTTACCACCTATTGTACTTTCTTGGTATTCGTGGAACTGACCCTTGACGAACCTCAAAACAAGGCTAGATTTTCCCACGGCAGATTCACCAAGTAAAACCAACTTAAACTGGCAAATTTTTCCCTGTGTGCCGTTTGGCCTTTGGGCTGTACCCCGGTTAGCCATTGTGACCTAAAACAACGCCATAAATATCTCCATTTACATCATAAAATTACAATCACAATTTATATGATGTCAAAAAGTAGTCATTCACACAATTACATTCAAGAGTGAATATAAAAAAATGTATTCAGAATGCATATCTCATTATTTCCAGATCACTTGCTAAAAGCAAACACGGTATTTGATATTGGGTAAAAGCGTTTCGCGATCAGTAAATGAAACTGATAAGTGTGATTTCGCAACAGAATAATTAAGGTTCGAGGGCGAGACTTTAATCGCAGAGATTATTACTATCCGTTGCCTCAATCATGGTGCGTTTAATACAATTATTTTTCGCTACTTTATAACGCGGTTCAATATCAACTTACAATAATTTCCGCAAGAAAATTTTTTAGAAAAAAATAATATTTGCAGTCATCACAGTACCTACTGGAGTTAAAAAAATGTGAATAGGTGGATTTTACTTCGAAAATAGGTGACGAAGCAGTTGCCCTTTTCCCATGTTAACAAATAATAATAATAATAAATCTCAAAACTAATTTTCCGGATAAAAAAAAATGTTCCTGGTTATTTATATATTTAAATTTACAAATCTAATGTGGAATAAAATTATACATTTGAATTTTGTAGAGTTTAAAATTGGAAATAAAAATTTTTTAAATAGAACATATAATTCAAAAGTAGAGGCCACCAAAATTGAACAATTTGTATTTCGAGGTCTTCAAGCAGAACAAAAATTCAAATTTAAGATTGAACCATGAAACAATGAAAACTGTTCATTAAGACTTCGAATTTGACATTGAAACATTTATAAATAACTTAAAAGGCTTTTAATTGGAACTTGTACAATTTTGTATTAGTTTAATTGTAAACGAGGTTTTTAATGTAAAATAATACAGAAATGTAATTTAAAAATTGTTTATAATTGAAGGTTTTATATTTAACATTTTTCCTTGAAATTTGAAATAAAATTTCATCATATCATTTTTAAGGATTCAATTCATAATTGTTCAATAACACTTCCTATTATTATTTATAGTTCAAAATAGTGCAATTTATAAAGTGCCAAAAAATACACAATTCTTGGCATCTTCCATTTAAAATAATAAACTATGAAGCATTTCAAATGAAAATTGTACTAATATAAAATTATTCAATATTACAAGACTTTAATCTGGAATCTTGGGATTTTCATAGCTTGAAACGTAAAATTACTCAATTATTAAGTTTTTTTTCTGAAACTGTCCAGCTAGAAAATGATCGCTTTTAGTTTAAAATTCAACTATTCAGTTGGAAATTAACTCTTTTGTTGAAAATTAACATTTTTGGTTTTAAAATTAGACTGTTTTTTGTCTTTTTATTTTGAAAATTCAACTATTTTGTTGGAAATCCGTCTTCGGTTGAATTCAACTGTTTTTTTATTTTAATTAAAAATATTTTTGGTTGAAATGTCAACTATTACATTTTTCGTTGGGAAATCATCTTTTTCGTTTAAATTCAAGGGATTTTTATTTAAAATTAAAAACTTTTTTGGTTGATATATTAACTATTATATTTTTCGTTGAGAATTTATCTTTTTATTGAACATTCAAAAAAACTATACTTCGTTGAAAGTTGAACTTCTTTGTTAAAAATTGATTTTTTTGAAATACATTATTTTAGTTGAAAATATAATTGCTTTGTGAAAAATTCAACTATTTGGTTAAAAAGTAAATTTATTGATTTTCATCGTTTTAACCGTAAAATTACTCAATTATTAAGCTTTTCAATTTGAAACTGTCGAATTTTTATTATTTGAATTTCAAATGATTGAATTTGAAAAAATGTAAATCTATGGAAGAGTTCAAAAATAATTGTTTCATTTCAAACACTATAGATTTTAAATGATCAAACTTATCACGTTTCGAGCTACAATGATTCAATTTTGAAAATTATGAATACAATTTTTTTTAAACTATTAAGACCTTCATTTATAAAAAATACAAATTTGAAAAATTGTAAGTTTACATCTAACATTTCTGTATATATCCCAAACTAAAAATATAACACTGTGAATCCTTTAAATTTTAACCATATTCTTTAAAAATCTACAACATAAAATTGGAAGTGTTCTACTAAAACTGTAAGAATTAAAAAAATTCCCGGCAAGAAAAAAAATCACTCTTATTTGCCGGCCTCAAAAAATTCCAGCTAACACGAATTAACTCGAAGACATTGATAATTGCAATTTTTAATTAAACTTTCAGTTTTTCAACTAAAAAAAAAGGGGAACATTTTCCAAAATAGGTGAAATAGATGACACTCTGTGATGACTGCATTAGAAGAAAAAAATATCTACTTGTTTTGTTATTTTAAAAGAAATTTCCTTAGATTATAAATTTTTAATTTACTTTATATTAACATTTCGAGAATACGTGTTGTCAGTAACATAATCTCAATGGCTTTATTTCTTCAATCAATTAAGTTTCTGAATGGCGATGTTTAACAATGGGAAGCTTTGAAAACAAGCTTAAATTCAAAGCTGAGCTCAATACGTTTGATTAATTAATTAAACTGCTTGATTCGGCGAGTTATTCTCGTTGAGCCTCTCGAAAGATTTATGAACTCTATGTATTTGCAAAAGAAATAAAAGTCATTTTATAATCGAATAAGGCGTTGCACAGTTTATTACGAAACAAAAACCGACGAAATTATATGAATTTCAAATGTTTTCAAATTGTTATTGTAAAGATTGTAAAATGAAACAATATTCAAACAGGAAGTAAAAACAATTTAAAAACTAAACAAAGATCCACGAAAACACAATAAAAACCTTGCGACAAATCTCATTGTCACTTCTTTGTTTTGCGAGTCACAAATTCCATTGTTTCCACCACCACGTCTAAACCACAATCACAAACCCCACCAAGAACCAAACTTACACTCACAAATTCCCACAAAAAAAAAAACAGGAAAAATGACAAAGATCAGAATCTACTTAGGCAATGCAAGAAGCCATTCAGTTTCTCGTAAACGCAAAAAATCTCCCAAGTCGTAAATCGTCTTCCAGTTCCTCAGAATATGAAAAATCCCACTGAAGTCAATTCAAATTTCCAACAACAAAACAGCACTATTGCGTTTATTT
Source organism: Andricus quercusramuli (assembly GCA_932178445.1). Classification (NCBI taxonomy): domain Eukaryota; kingdom Metazoa; phylum Arthropoda; class Insecta; order Hymenoptera; family Cynipidae; genus Andricus; species Andricus quercusramuli. The sequence goes on from CAKNXH010000598.1 coordinate 190,942, forward strand.
TTTGGGCAAAGTTCAGGGGAACTACTATCGATAAAAACCAAACTTCCCCCAGCAAAACAGATTCCCGAGAATCTGAATCGTCGCGACGGAATTCCCACCAAATCCCACCCCCTACGTCATCAAGCGTCCGCATTCATACAGCCCTGAACTTGTCACCGCCCGTGAGACGTCATCAATTCACTAATTCCAAATTTCAAACACAATCATTCAAAGGGTTTCCTACATTATGCAAACAAATGTCTGAAATTGCTCATTAATTCGTGATCTTGATAGCTGGTACCACAGTTCATGAACAATGGGCCCTGCAGAGGTGAAAAAAGTGTGAAAAAGTCGCAACACCTTGAGTCATGCACTTGGCACCTGATGACTGAATCAACTCAATCTCAATGACTGAACGCTTCGCGGAAGCGATCAGACTATCTGTGCCGAGAAAGGCTCGTGACAGCTTGTCTCATTCCCGAGTTCTGCACGCGTCCGCCCCCACACATCAACACCATCTAGCACTAAACTCTCCCGAAAGTGATCAGGGATTTCCACCCGGGATCGTGAAATCGTTTCCTTATAAAAACCTACTTTGAGCTTTGATCGGAGGGAGAGGCTGGAGGATCTCCTCAGGTAGAAGAGCGTCGACGATTATTGTCAATTCCACAATTCCCCGTATGTGCTCGCGACGATCACTTATCTCGACTAGTCGGCCCACCGAGCATAGATCGCACAATCTATATAGAATGTTTGCACATTTAGTATTTACGCTTTCAACATGTATGCTTGAAACTTGTACTTATGACATTTGGACGGATGCTCGCCCAAAGTTTGCTCCAAGTGACAACTTAAAGTCTGAGAAACTCTACATCCAGGAGAAAAATGATGTCCCAGGAGTACAAATTAGAGTGGGAAATAAAAAAGGGGAGGGAAATGCAGAACTGTAGGGATTTATTGGGAATTTTTGTCAATTTTGACACTAGAAACACGAATCACCACGTCCACGACCACAGAGTACACACTGCTGCGCCACTTTACGCTTTACGTTTACGTCGTTTACGTTTACGTGCAATCCGACCGGGTTTTTAACACAGATGAGAAGTTGGGAGCGGCTGATAAAAAAACACTTTACCAGTTATTTTTCGACGGACGAGAAGGGGTGCGTCAAGTTTAGCGATGAGGATTCCGAATCGAGAAAAATCACTTGATACCGTTTTCCGTTTTCCTCGGGCTCTCAATCAGCGCACCCACCGTAGTACTCCGTCCATCCCCGCTAACATGGCCGTCGAATTCCTGTCAATGGAAATGCGACGCCAACAGAAAGAATGGATAAAGGGTTCAAAATTAAGTAGACAAGGGATCTGTGAGAAAAGGATTAATGGAATTTAGGTGGTTTTTGGGGTGAAAAAGAGACGAACGGAGTTTTGAGGGAACGAAGGTCGACCTGTTTTACATAAGATTTCGAAAGGACGGAAACGAGCGGTTCACTTCCTATGGCAGACTAAAGGGTGGTTCATAGGATGAAGGATACTTTGAGCTTATGATACGTGGTGGCGCTGCTGAGCCGGATGTCGCCATTTTTGGAAGGGATGCCACCATTTTTAGTTGAGGTTTTCTATAGTGTAGTATGTATATATATATATACTATTATATCTATAGTATATGTATGAGAAAACTGAACCAATCAGCAAGAATGACACTAAGTTGCCACTTGCCAAACTGTCTCTGGACCCTCTATACTTATTTTACTTTTGTTAACAATTATTTTGTGTGGAAAAATTCTTTGGAAACGGTTTATTATTATAGTTAAATTTATTTTATTAGATTTGTGATGTACTTTGATTTTACATTACAATTTTTCAGTTTTAATTTGAAATAAACAGGAAAGGCTTCTTTAATTATCAAGAAATATGTTTAGATAATTTTTTCATTTAATATTTCCTTTTGAAAACCAAACATTTGTTTTAAGTATTAATTTTTGAATTATCTCCCAGAAATATAATTTCAAATGGGGGCCGTTCAAAAACTATGTCACTATCAACTGGCTGAGGGTGAGGGGACGAAGAATGTGGCATGGCATCACACATAAAAAATGTTAATGTGAATACCAATTTTTTGAAATGCTTGAAAAAATGAAAATAAGTGATTTAATTTTACAAGTGAAGCATCTTAATACATACTTTTCAGACCTTTTCCCTTCTTTTCCACTTTTTAAAAATAATTTTTCTTTTTTGCTCTGTTTTCAGAAAGAGCTTTCTTTTATTCTCGTTTTTTGGCTCGAATGCGAACTAAAATAATCGAACTCAATAACCCGTAAAAGGGAGAGATTAAATATACACACATAGTTGAATCTCTTTTGGCTAAAAATTCTATTAGTTGGTTGATGATTAAACTATTTTCTTGAAATTTATTTTTATTTCAGTTGAAAGTAAATTTTCTTAACAGAAAATTGAAAACATTTATTTCTGGATCAGTATTGATCGTTTTTAGTTAAAAATGCAAAGATTGAATTGTTTGCGAAAAATTTATCTTTTTGTTTGAAAATTCATCTACTACATTCTTCCTTAAGAATTCATATTTTTTGGTTGAGAGTTGACCTAAATTGTTAAACATTCATTTTATTTGTTGAAGATTTAACAATTTTGTTGAATATTCGCTTTTTTTTTGTTTGAAAATCAACTTTTCAACTGAAAATTTAATTATTCCATTTTTTGTTGAAAATTGATCGTTTTTAGTTGAAAATTCAACTATTTGGTGTACAATTGTTCTATTTTGTTGTAAATTCGTCTTCATTGGAATAAAATTAACCTTTCCAGATTGAAAATTCAACTACTGGCTTGAAATTTGAACTACTTTGTTAAATTTTCATTTTATTAATTGAAGATCCATCGCTTTAGCTGAAAATTGATCGCTTTTAGTTTAAAATTCAACTATTATATTTTTCACTAAAAATTCACCTTTCTGTTGAAAATTGACCTGATTTGATAAACTGTCATTTTATTGGTTTAAGATTTAATTACCATGTTGAAAATTCACGTTTTTTAATTAATTTTTTTAACTGAATATTTAACTATTCCATTTTTTGTTGAAAATTGATCACTTTTAGTTGAAAATTTAACAATTGGGTTGAAAATTTATATATTTTGTTGTGCATTCTTCTTTATTGGTATAAAATAATCTTTTTAGACTGAAAATTCAACTACTTGCTTGAAATTTGAACTACTTTGTTAAATTTTGATTTTATTAATTGAAGATCCATCTCTTTGATTGAAAATTGATAGCTTTTAGTTTAAAATACAACTATTATATTTTTCACTGACAATTTATCTTTTCAGTTGAAAATCTACATGCTGTATTAAATATTCATTTTATTGGTTGAAGATTTAACTATTTTTCTTAAAATTCGCTTTTCTTGGTTTGAAAGTTAATTTGTTTAACTGAAAATTTGATTGTTCCATTTTTAGTTGAAAATGAATCGTTTTGTTTAAAATGCAACAACTTAGTTTATAATTAACTTTTTGTTGAAACAACTCATATTATCGGTTTTAAAATTCAACTGTATTATAGAAAAATTCATATGTCATTTTTTATCTCTTAAATGAACAATCTCTTTTGGTTAAATTTGACTGGTTTTTATTTACAATTAAAATCTTCTTTTGGTTGACACATTCACAGCTATAGTTCTTGTGGAGAATACATCTTTTTTATTGAAAATTCAACTATACTTGGTTGACAATTAAACTTCTTTGTTAAAAGTTCATTTTTTTCAAACTGGATTCATGATTTTAGTTGAAAATTTAATTATATTGTTGATATTTCAAATTATTGGGTAAAAAGTAATCTTTTTTGGTAAAAATGTAACTGGTTTGTTGAACATTCGCCTTTTTATACAGTAAATTGGGTCTTCTGGATTGAAAATTCAACTGACTTCTAAAAAATTCATCTTCTTGGATTTGGAAATTCAACTTTTTGGTTCAAAATACAACTGTTCTTGGTTCCAGTTTAAACTTTTTTATTTAAGAATTCGACCAATTGTTCGAATATTCATCTTTGTGGGTTGAAAATTCCACAATCTTGTTATAAAGTCAACTTTTTCCAAAAGTCAACTCTTTTGTGGAAATAATTCTTCTTTTTGGATAGAAGAAAACGTCCCTGTGGATTGAAAATTCAACTGTTTTCTAAAAATATCGTGTTTCTGGCTTGAAGATTCAAATATTTGTCTAAAAATGCAACTGTTTATTTGGTTACAAAATCATTTTTGAAGGCTGAAAATTCAACTATGTAGTTAAAAATTTATCTTTCTTGGTTGAAAATTCAAGTTTTTGGTTTTTAGAGTCAACTATTTTCTTAAAAAATCGACTTTTTAGCTTGAAAACTTAACTCTTTCGTTGAAAATTTGTAACTTTTGGTAGGAAATTAACTGTTTCGATTGAAAATTCAGCTATTTTGTTGAAAATTGCAATATATTTCGACTTACGAAATCTGAATCGATTCATATTGAATTTAATATGATACATTATACATACATTCATTTTATTTAAAAGAATTTATTGCCTATCATTTCCCTATTTTCGTGAAAAATCATTCCATTTTCCCTGCCTTGAAAGCATGTTTAGTTATGAAATCTGTTACAATATTATGTTTTATTTTTTCTTTTAAACATATTTGTTAAATGGAATCGAAGAAAAAATTGTTGACGTCCTACGGTTTTTGAACGGCCCTATACTTACACAGCGTTCTTAATTTATTGATTTTTTCAAATATGCAGAATGGCTTCTTTCCGTTAAAAATTGTTTAATTTTCAATCAAATACATCACAAAAGTTTTTTAAAATCAAAAACCATTTTTTTCTATTCAAATTTCATCAGCGCCAGCTGGAATTCCCGCGACATATGAACTGCTGTGAACCTGCCTTTAAGATGGCGCTAGTTTTTCAACCTTGTTTGAAAATCACAACAACCGCCTAGTTTGTGGCTCGACATGGCTCGACATCACTCGACACGCAATGCCGTATTTTGTGTTCCGGCGAGATTTTCCGTGATATTAAAAGAAAGTGCTGTGGTTTATAAAAATATGGCAATTTTAAGCCGCAACAATGACTAATGTGACAAACAAGACTCGATCACTAAAATTCCGTTTACAAAGCACCGAACCTCAAAAGTCAACCGGTGACAGTCGAGATTTAAGGCGTTGGCGTTTGGTTTTTCGACACACGAAAGTTCGGACCAATTTTCGCAAACATAAAGCTCGGAGTTTTCAAAATTAAAATCCCCCGTGCCAAGTTTTTTTTCTTGCAAAATCTGACCGACTTTTAGACAAATTTACCGGTGAACGAGGGCGTCATGAGCGAGAGAGACGACATATTCAACGTCGAATGCACTGGCAGTTTTGTCAGCTGATTAACAGAGAAAAACGACATGTGAGTCACATAAATCGTCCTGTTTCGTCCTCGTTGAGTGATCCTTCAAAAACGGATCATTCGGTTCCGATCCACCTACAAATATAAGCCCAGCAAATTATATCCTGGCGGGAACTTCTTGAGCAAAAGTCGGAAGGTTCGAGTCAAAAATGGGGAATAAAAGCAGTTGCTGTGCGTACTCTAGCCCTCAAGTTGGCAGAAAAGATTTCGGAGGCGATGGCAGTGGCAGAGGTCTCGAAGATCATCTTCCTGAAGGTGACATCAGTGTCAACAACCTGCAACACATTAGTGAAAGAGAGCCGGAAGTTTGGAACTCAGATCCTTCTTTACATCCTTGTGCTGGTACCATTTTCATGGAAAGATCGAAACAGGCCATCGAGAGTAAATATTTGTTTTTATATTTTATGCTTCTAAAACCAGTGTTCTTCAATGGAATTGAGAAAATTAAGGAGAGGGTTTTAAAGTTTAATATTGAGAGGGTTTATCACGTGGGATGTTTATTAGGAGCCTTGCATTTTTTAGTCAAGTTCTGAACGAAATTAGTATTTGAATTTTCGAAAACTTTGAATTCAGGGTCTTTTAATTTAATTTAGCGATATGAATTTAACAATCCTTTTAACCTTTATGTCATTTATTTTCGTATTTTTATCATCCTGTTGCGCAGCAAGTAAAGGTATTAAAACACCCACACAATTGTTTTCTAGAAATTGTATTTTAGACTTTCAGAAAACTTGCCAAGTTTTAGTATTGATAATGTTTAAAGCACAGGATACTTTTAATTCATAAAATACTCATTTTAGGAATGTATATAGAACTGCTCAAATATTTTTTCCAAAACTCAGGGTGTCCCACTGGTGGTCCAAAAATTCGACTTTCTATTTTTGATGATCGAGCCACCCTAATTTGTTCATTTTCCGAAAAAATAAATTCCATTTTTTCAAATCGGCCAACATTAACCCGTGCCCCAGGGCTTTTGAAATTAACATGGGGTTTCAAATGCGAAAAGCTCGGTCTTCGAAAAAATGGAGAAAAAGTACTTGTTATTAACTTTTTATGAACTAAAATTTTCTCACCTCTTAAGGAATGTTCAAGGAATAATTTCCACCCAATAACTTTTCATTTTGACACCTCCAACCCCATTGTATTTTGCCTTTTTTAGACGGTATTAAAAAAACGAAGTCAATTATTTATATTCAATAAGTCACACGTTTACATATAATATCTAAATATTTTTCATTAATTTGAAAAGTTATTATTTTTCGGGATAATTGATACAATTTATGAATTTCAAGACTAATGTTTTTAACTTGAAATATTTGGTAATTATCTATCGTAAATTCTTCATTTTTTTGAAGTTAATGACTCAATTCACGAATGATAAAAGTAATATATTTTTGTTTAGTATATTTGGCAATTGTTTCAAAAAATTCCATTTGTTTAAACAATTTTTTTCATTATGTTAATCTTCAAAAGTTCATGTTTTCTGAAATTAATGTACCATGTAATGAATGTATAGAGTGATTTTGTTTGTGAAAGACAGCTTGCAATTATTCAAACAGTTAATATCACTTGCTCCTTTTCATAGGGAATATGGAGAAAATTCTAGTTTTAAAAAATGATTAATGTTGAAAAAATTAGGGTAAAAATTCTGAAATAAAAAAGTACTGAATAGGAAGCGATGTAGTGTAAGAGCTTAAAAAATAAAAAGAATTTTGTCCATCTTTCCTATGAAAAGATAGAAGAGAATGATTATTAATTGTTTAAATAATTGCAAACCTGTCTTCCACAATAAATATCACCCTTAACGCTCATCAACTGCATCATTAATTCCATAAAATAGTATCTTCAAGATTTACAGGGAGAACATTGTTTGAACAAATAAATTGTTTTAAAATAATTATAAACTGTCTCACACAAAATATCACTCTTGTATTCATTAACTGCGTTAATTTGAGAATTAACGTTTTTCATTAAAATTACTGATCCCCTAGGCTTAATGTTTTTTATGCCTGAAAGAAAAACTTATAATGTAATGACGGTCAAGGAAAAAAAACGTCACGGAAAAAAAATTTGTCACGGAAAAGGCAGGGAATTTTGAAAAAATGTTATTCATCTAGCTCAGTGTAGAAAGATATTTTGTACCTCTAAGAGTTTCTAGTTATCGAAAAATACTAAAATCAATTAACAAGTTTAAGGAATGAAGAATGTAAAGAAAACCTGTTTTCAACATAGCAATTTGCATGGGGTTTTAAATAATTTTTCTTCTTCTAGCTAGCTTTAAAAGTTACTTTAAATACTTTGGAACAATATTGTTAAAAGAAAAACATTTTAAAAAACAGTTGAGAACTTGAAAAAATTAAAATAAAGCGCTAAATTTTGTATTTCTCACTTAAATCAGAGAGAAATATTCAGCCATTAATATAGTGCATATAATTATTCATTTCTAGATCGCTTGGAAAAATATTTTGATCAACTCAGGGCCTTTTACTGATAAGAAATCATTATAAACACAATTGACGAGTCCAAGGCATGAAAAAGCGCAAAGAAAGCCAGTATTCCATATTTCAGTTTCAGTTTTGAAAATTTTATTCCACCTAGTTAAAAAAAAATTAATATCCTGGAATTAACTTTAATTGATAAAAACTCGAAAAAAACGTATGAAGATGAAGAAACGAGAAATAGATAAATAGCAGAATTTATTAATGCTACATTTTTATGTTATGTTTATGTGTTATTTACTAAAAATTTGTTAAAGACGGGTTTGTTGTACAGGAATTATCTTTTGTGAAGCAGTATCATATGAAAATCGTTAACAATTTAAATTAATTTAATTTGCCAACAAAAGACGAAGAATAAGAGTTGAACTCTTGGGTTTAATTATGTTTTTTTTAAGTTCCAATAAATTGTCACAAAAATCATTTGTATAATAAATCAATTTTTAAATTAAATTTGTACGTAAATTTTCAAAAAACCTGCATGAATTGTACGGGAAATGTATGGCAATTTTATCGTAGAACTTTAACTATTTAAAGATTTTTATTTGCTTTTTAAAATTTGTTTTTCCCTATATTTTCTACTCTTTTGATAGTTGTTTCAAATCCATTTTCACGATATAAAATGTAACCCTTAGAATTAATCATTATGAAAAATACATTAAATACATTTTTACTGAAATATTACGGATTGAAACCTTTAAATTTGAACATTTTTTAAATGTAAGTTTCCGAATAAGTTGTAAATCCAATAATTACAAATTAATTAGATTTTAATCAAAAGCGTTTAAAATTCAGTAATTTTTAATTACATAAATATTGAAAGTTAATCAGGTCAAAATCCAATAATTTCACATTCAAATGCTCATAATTAGATAGTTCTAAATAAAAAATTGGTTATTATCAAACTGGCAATTGCAAATGTAAACTTTTCCAAATAGAAAAATATTTAAATTTTTTGAATAAAGGTAGACACGTTTTGAAATTTAATATTTGTCTCTGTCTATTTTGCTCAGTCAGTTTTTTTATGTGTTTTATTTTTTAATTTTTCGTCTAACAGATACTAATTAAATTAGTTATAATTCATGGAGAAATTTCATATAATTCTTAATATTTTATGAATGTAGTTTCTTATGACTAAATTCCTCCATCTTTAGATTGTAAATAATCCATATAATTCCAAGGGAAATCCAAGGGAAATCATATTTCCCTTCCTCCCCTATCCTTGATAAACTTCCCCTTTTCTCTTTAAATATACGATATTTTAAAATACAATATTTAAATTACGTGGGGAATTATTCGAAATTAGAAAATATACGTAAGAACTATAAGAACCATTCTTCGTTTTTCATTTTTAAAAAAACTTGAAGGTGACAAAATTTTTAATGCATTGAAAATGTGAATACCAGAGACAGAAGTTTTTATCTGATATCAAATTAGACCAGTTACAAAATGTGTATTGAAATTTGAAAAAGAATTACTAGAAGCAGAGGACGTCTCAATTGAAATGTGCAAAGTTAAATAATAAAAAAATGGAATATTCCAATTTCATCAACTGCAGAGTTAAATGTTCCAACTTGTACAACTTGAAGTCAAACGTTCCAAATTGAACCTCTTGAATTTTAAGTATGTATAGGAGTGTTAAGCAATCTCAAATTTTATTTTTAAATCTTACTTTAAAGCTAAAATATTTTAAGCACTCAGACTATTTATAATTTGAGTTTAAAAGTATTTAAAAGTTTAGTTTCGAATTTAAATTAAAAATAATAATTATAGTAAGGACAACATGAGAAATCTTGGAATTAAATATTTTATTATACTCATAAGCATCTTGATTTAATTATTTTAATTATTAATGCTCGAATTAGTGAAACAAATATTTTTGATTTCAATATAAGAACGATTTTAAATATATAAAAATTGTTTGTTTAATAAATTATATATTCTTCTGACTTTTTTAAATCGTCGTTAATGGATTTCCAACGACCTAAGTATATCCATCTTTTAAAAATAAATTCTTTAATGATTGAAATCATTTTAAAAATATAAAAATATTATTTCTTCTTTTCTACATATAAAAATAAATGTTAAATCTATCCCCTATTTTGCCCCTTTTTCGTGATAAAATTACCCTATTTCCCCGTTTTTAAGCTCCGCTTGCGCTGTGATCCCTGGAATAGCTTTAAATTATACAATTCTTAATCTTCAATCTACTTATTTTTTAATACATACTTTTTTAAGTACTATTAAATGAAAAGCCGCTTCCCCGTTTTATTAATTTATCAAACAAATCCCTCATTAAATTTCTACAAAAAATTCAAAATAATTTTTTCCAACTCCAAATTTTCCAACAAAAATATTCGTCAAATTTTTACCTCAGAAGAACAAATATAACTTGCTTTATGTAACAACGATCTCATTATTACGTAAAACACATTTCCATTGCATGCTTCAAAATTTAATTTTTTTTATTGCGGTACTAGTTTCCGTAAAATCATAAATTATGAACAAACATTTCAGTACGTAACTCATTCCAATAAAGAGAACAATATTGAAGGCTTCCCAAGTTGACGTAAGATTAATTATATCTTTGTCTAGGACTTTGTTTAACATTTTTGTTGTATTTTTATTTCCAGATGGTATGGTGAGAAAGAAAAGTCAACATCAAATAGCTGATATAAGACCGTTGAAAAAGAGCAGCAGTTGTAGTACGATTTACTTGGACGATAGTACTGTGTCGCAACCTAATTTAAAGAATACTGTTAAATGCGTCGCATTAGCGATATATTATCATATAAAAAATAGAACCTCCCAGCGACAAATCGAAATATTTGATGAAAAACTACATCCGCTAACGGTGAGTGACTGCAGCAACAATAAATTACAATTTTCGTTGCATAAATTAAAAACATACTAAACAAGTTCTCTCACTGAAAATAAGAGCATGAAAATGACAACTGGGTAAAGATAAAATATGAAGCTTTACAGGATGAACAAACAAGTTTTTTGTGATAGATTTTCAAATATAAAATTTCAATAATAGCATAGAACAATGTGTTTACCAAAATTGAAGACGTGAAAACTTTAGGAAACAATTTTTTCTGTTTGGTACGAGAAAAAAAATGCTCCTTTTCCAGTCTTCCATCCCAGAAGTTTTTAAACTGCTTTTTTTTCACAAAACTAGCATTATCAATCACGCGCTGCGCGCGCGTGTAGCTTTTCGTTGTGAGGGGAGACATAATTTTTAATAGCAAATAAAAATGTCGAATAACTAAATATTGTTTAGGGTTATTTGTTTACTTTTTTAAGGTTATATAAATCTAATTTTCTTAAGATTCTTGGGAAAATTCAAAAAGATTTTTGATAATTTCAGATATGTCAAGTGAAAATTCCAACAAAAATGTTATTTTTGAAACAAATAGTTAAATTTTTAAATAAAAGAGATAAATTCTCAACGAAAAATATAATAGTTGATATTTCAATTCAAACAGATTTTTATTCTTAATCAAAAACAGTCGAAATCATCAAAAAAAGAGAAATTTTCATCAAATTGTATTCTAAACTAAAAAAGATTAAATATTTTCCAAGAGAGACGATTTTCCGACAAATCAGTTAAAATTTTTAACCTGAAAATATGAATTTTTGAGAACAAAGTTAATTTTCCACCAAATACATGATTTTTCAACCAAAAAGATTAATGTTATACCAGAAAAGACGAATTTTCAACTAAAATTCTGAATCATCAACTTTCAATATTTTAATCCAAAAAGATTTTAGTTTTAAACTAAAAGCGGTTGAATTCATCCAAAGAAAAACTCATTTTCAATAAAATAGTTGAATCCACAATCCAAAAGGTGGATCTTCAATCAAACAAGTGATTTTTTAACAAAGTAGTTCAAGTTTTAACCAAGTAGTTGAATTTTCAACCAATAAAGATGGATTCTCAACGAAAAATATAATAATTGATATTTAAACAAAAACTATTTGATTCTTAAATCAAAACGAGTTAAATTCATCCAAAAACAGTTTACTTTTAAATCAAACAGTTGCACTTTTAATAAACAAGATTAAGTTTCTACCACGAAAGATGCATTTTCAAACCAAAGAAACGAATTTACAAAAAATCGTTAATATTTTTCATTCAAAAAAGTATTTTCAGTCAAGAAAGAAAACAATTCTTAGGCAAATTATAATTTGGAGGAAAACATACTTTTTAATACAAAATAAAACTTTCAAATAACTATTTATTTTTTAAGTTTTTTTTTGTGAAAATTTATAAGAAATTTGTTTCTATTTCATGGGGTTTTACAAGAACAAAAAATCTAAGAAAATTTTCAGTCAGTTTAAAATATACTTAGGACTTTTTAATTCTAAATTTTTTGTTCGAAATCTTCAAAAATTTATAATTTGTTTTGTTGAAATCTTCTCAAAATTTACATTATTTTCGAATCTTTTCAAAACTTCTAAATATTTTCCTCAAATTTTTTAAAAGTCTAAATCAATATGTACCTATACATTTTTCTAGAATTCTATTGTCGGCAACGGTAATTTTTTTGTTACCGGTAATGACAATGTAAATTTCAATTTCGAGATTTTCGATCCACCAATTCTATCAGGCAGGATCACAAAAATATAGTAGGCATTTTTCTGGAACCATTAAATATGTACAGTGGCCATTATTTACAGCCATCACAGGTTATCACCTATTCACCTTTTTTGACCTATTTTAATTTACAATTTTAATTTCCAAAACCTTGTGAGACCATATACATTTTAATTCAGAGTCGCAGAATCATTCACCGACGAAATATATTGTTTTTTAAAGGAAAGGAGATGGCACGAATTTGACCAATTTAATGCAAAATTTTCTTCACAACGCTATGAATACTTGAATTTTATAAAGCAGATAATACGGAATATCGCAGACAATTTATTCAAAAACCTGAGCAGTTTTCTATTCTCAGTTTGTACTTTAGGTTCTAAAAATAAGTCTCTTAACACTTTTTTAACGCGTTATGTTTCAAATGTTTACTAAATATAGACAAACTCTAAAACTCTATTTCTGATAATCAAAAAAACATTTTTAAATTATAATAAATTTTTCTTTACTTTTTGAATAAAGAACAAAAAGGTAAATACTTGTATTAGTTTAAAAAATAATGCGACCACTTTTTGATATTAATCTACGCCATTATAATTCTAATTTGATGTGATGTGTTTAGCAAATAAAAACGTGTTAATTATCATTGATTTATATGTTCATTTAACTGAACCACTTTTTTTGCCAGCTATTTTTGAAAAAATATTTACCTTCATATCGTTTTTAATATGAATAAGTACTTTGATGACTATATTCACAATGTTTCAGGGAATCGAAAACGTGTTTGAGGACGAAAAGTCCAAATGTTTCTCATTCAGTTGTCATTCTAATAATTTTAAAATTCATTTTTTCGATTGCATGGGAAAATTATTATTATTTATTATTATTATTATTATTATTATTACATATTTCTAATATGTGTCGATAAATAGTGTCCTAAATTACTTGAAATTTTTAGAAACTGAATATCGAAAAATTGGTCGTTATCCAGTTGTCATTCTCATGTCTTCCAATAATGTATTGTAAAGAAGTCACTAGACCAAATTCTCATTTCCATTTTAACAAAAAGTATTCCAAAAATTTAAATGTCAACGAATTTTTTAAACGCCATGGCATTTTTTCGAGAGCGTACTTAATTTTTTTCAATTGTAATATAAAATTAAATAACAATGTTTCTTCATTTATAAAAGTAACTGTATATTACTGGATTTAACTGTTTTGTTGGAATTGCGTTCTGTTTTGTTAGAAATTAATTTTCTTAATCGAAAACTTAGTGATTCTATTTTTTATCTTTTTTAGTTGAAAATTCGTCCTTTTTGGTAGAAAATTATCTTCCTGGTTGATCGAAAGTCAACAGTTTGGTTGAAGTTTTTTTTTCTCTCATGAATGAAATTTTTTTTTTTTAGTTGAAAATTCAACCCTTGTTGAAAATTCGTCTTTGGTTGAAATCAACTGCCTTTGCTTTATAAATTAAAATATTTTTTGGTTGAAATATCATCTATTACATTTTTCGTTGTGAATTAATATTTATTGGTTGAAATTTAATTTTTTTAACTGAAAATTGAACTATTACATTTTTGGTTGAAAATTTATGAAAATTAAGTCTTCTACCTGAAAATGTAACTAATCAAGTTTTGGTTGATAATTTATTTTTTTTAGTTGAAAATTCGTCTTCTTTGGCAGAAACATTAATATTTTTGGTTGAAAATTCCACTATAACAGTTAAAGATGAATCATTTTAGTCTAAAATCCACTACTTTGGCTGAGAATTTAACTATTGTGTTGAAAATACGTTTTTATTTTTGGTTTAAAATTCATTTTTAAAGTGAAAATGTAACTATTCCATGTTTGGTTGAAAATTGATTTTTTTAATTTAAAATTAAACTATTTCGTTAAAAAATTCACTTATATTGTTGAAAATGCAATATTTTTTGTTGAAATTTTACTAATTTGAAGCGTTTTAAATTGAATTTAATATAGTACCCACAATAATTTTACTTAATAGAATATATTTCCCTATTTTCGTGAAAAATTTCCATATTTCCTCTGTTTTTACACGGTGTCCAGTCACTTGGAAAATATCTTTCATTCAAAATATGCATAAAAATTGGTTTGATTCATTATTCAAATTCATGGACCTTATGCACAAATTCAAGAAACTATTAATTATGTTACTTGAATCTCTAACAATTTATCTCTATAACTATATAAAAACTATACCTGGAAAAAGCTGGAATTTTCAGGAAATTTTTTCCCAGGATTTCAGTAGATACCCTGGTTAGAATATATTTGTAAACATTATCTTTTCTCGATTATAAGAAATAAAAAGTTTGAATATTTTTTGTTTTCCAGAGAGATGGTGTGGCAGACGACTACGACAAACATAATCCAGAACACAAGCAGATCTATAAATTTGTGAGGACTCTTTTTAACGCAGCACAATTAACAGCAGAGTGTGCTATCATAACTTTAGTGTATCTTGAACGTCTGCTCACGTATGCGGAAATAGATATAACACCCGCGAATTGGAAAAGAATCGTTCTCGGTGCTATTTTGTTAGCTTCCAAGGTGTGGGACGACCAGGCTGTATGGAATGTGGACTATTGTCAAATTCTAAAGGACATCACTGTAGAAGACATGTGAGTATTCCAGCTATTCCTTTCACTTTTAAATTAACCACTCTTCCCTCTCAAACTCACGAAGAATTTGCAAAAAAAAACAGTCCCACAAAAGAACAGGATGTCTAGTCACCAGAAAAATATTCCATTTTCAGGAAACTTAGCATTGAGATAAAAATAAGCTGTTTAGGTAAAAGTTGGAATACTTTTTTATGTGCTATTTTTCAAATAATTGTATCTGCGGCTGGGAAGAACCCGGGAAGTGAGAGTGAATTATTTAATTCTTAGTCTTTGTAGAATAAGTTATCTAATTAATTTAAATTTCACTTAATATTATAGAAAATAATATGAGATTAAAAAAATTCGTTTTTAATATCTTTAATTCAAAATGCTAGAATATTTACAGTTTAAAGCACTTTTAATTTTAAATTCATGAATTCATAGCAGGTTGTCATCTATTCGCCGATTTTAACGTATTTTGGAAATTTGTCACTTTTTTCCCCTTTTTCAATTAACAAAGTATCCATTTAAATTCAGTTCGTGTCAGTGCCGCAGAATAAGTCGCCGACGAAATATATTGAGTTTTAAAGAAAAAGAAACGACACGAATTTTACCCATCCTATACAAAAATTGTTGACAAAGTTATCAATATTTAATTTTGATAGAGGATGTCGCACACTATCAAAAATAGTTGTCGAACTTTAAAGTGTCGTATTATTTAAGCTGATACAGGAATTTAATTTTTTCGTCTTGCATCTGATTGAACTTTTAGTTTTCTTTCTAAATCCAGCGAATTAACTGTTAATTAATTTTAAATTCAAATTTTTTTTAAATTTAAAAAATTATCTGTTAAGTAATTATTAGCTTCAAGGAAAACTTCTAAATGAACAAAATGATGGCGATTTTTCTGAAAATGTTAAAAGACAATTTATTCAAAAACCCCTAGCAGTGTTCTATTCTCAATTTGTACTTTAAGGTTCTTAATATAATTTTAATAACGTTTTATGTTCAAAATGTTTACTAAAATGTAAATAAAACCGGTTGCAATAATATTTTTAAACAATAAAACTTTACTTACATTTTTCCCTCAATGTCTATTTTTGATGATAATCAAAAACACACTTTTTATTTGTATTCAATTTGTCCTAAATTTTTTGTTATTCTTTCCCAAAAATATCTTATTAACTATAAAATGACATAATAAAATCGTATTATTTTGCAAAAAATACTTTTTGAACCTGTATTATTCACATTTGAGTACCTACAAATTTGGATAAATAAGGGAGATCATGGTGTCTGGCAACCTGGTATATCCGGGAATTTTGTGCACCTTTTGAAAAATACGAGAAAATGCCGGGAATTTGTAAACCGATCCAGGAAATATTCGCTTATAAATATAAATAAAAACTTTTATTTTCTGCGTAGAATTATTATTGATTAATTTTACGATTTATTGTTAATAGCGTGTAACGAGTTGAACATCATCGATTAATTACCAGCCAATCAGAAACTGGGAAATCTTTGAAATTTACTAACCAAAACATGGCGCAGGCAATAATTTCGTTATCTATAAGCTTGGTATTTGTGAATTTTTCTTACTTTTTCTGGTAAATTTGCGATCATATTATGGTCCTGAGTTTTAAATTTTAATCTTTTGAATTTTAAACTTTTAAAGTTGAAGCTTAAAAAAATGTAATACAAACGCTTGATAATTTACAGGTATAAAATAGAAGCTCTTAACGTTATTCATTTGGTCCACTTTAAATTAAGTGACGTTAAACTGCAAAATATAAATATAAATCCACGTTGTAGTTGTCAATACTCTAAATTGAATCATGAATCAAGACATTTTTAAATGTTAAAAATTATATAATTTTGAAGAAAATTTAAGTTAGAAACAAAAAATTGAACTTTTTTGATTTGATGATCAAAATTAAACACATTTCAATTTAGAAGTTGAATTATTTTCATGTTAAGGCATTTGAAATTAATAATTGTTTAATTGTTATTTATACGTAAAAATTCAAACATTTCACTTGGAAATTAAAGAATCAGCAAAGTGAAACAATTAAAATTCAAAGTTTAAATTTAGCACTCTGAAATTTCAACTATTTAAGGCTTTCTATATAAAACAATTCAGTTTCAAATTGTTTAGTTTTGAATATTTGATTTATTATTTCTCATTTTCAATAAACAGTCAAATATTGCTAAATATTTAAAAAAAAATGCCCATTTTGAATTAAAAATTATCATTTTTAATAAAAAAATTTCAATTTGCAATTGGTTAAATATGGAATATAGTTTATAAAGTTTCAGTCGGACTTCTACATTTGCTTAACTACTTGAAAAAGTTAAGAATTTAAGTTAACATTTAAAAAGTTGAAATGTGAGTTATTTTAAATTGCATTTACATCCTATGATATGCAATTTACGATATTTAATTTAAATGATTAAATATATTTTTGTTCTAAAAATTTATAAAATTCCCAGTCAAAAAGTACATTCACTGTCATTTCCCGGGGTTTCCCGGTCTCATAAAATCACGGTCATTTCACGGCCCTTCAAATTTTGTTATACTTTATTTTTTTTATTTGAGTGATTATTAATTTGAAAAGCGAATATTTCAAAGTAGGATATAAGATGTAACATTTCTGCGTCTAATATATGATACTAGGTAGAAATAGTTTTGGCCACTCTTTCAGAAATATTGCGAAAAAGTGTAAATAATTCAATCTTCTTGGGCTTATATTCCATCGAATATGTATGAATAAATTGTAAAATCGTTAAAAGTCTATTGTTTAAGTATAAGAAATTGTTGAATGTTTCAAACTTAATTCATCTAAGTTCAGACTTTGGCAGAATTCAAGAAAGAATCAGAACAATTTTTATATCTTACATGCCTTCAAACGTTTGTCCTGCCTTGTTTCAAGTTTTAGTTGAGAAATAATAATAATAATGTCTTATTTTTCTGATACACATGATGTTTTGATTTTTCGTTTCAAGGTGATTTTTCGTGATAAAAGAATATTAATTTTGGAGGCTTTTCTGATATCTTTTGGCACTTTTTTAAAGTAATATTGAGGTGCGAAATTGAAACACATATATCAAAAGAAAAATTGGGAAACACTTTAGTTGGGAACCGGGAATTTACCGAGAATTTGAGAACAGAATTTGGCTAGATAACCTATTGATAGAGAAAAGTGTAAACAGACTATTTTTTGGGTCTTTTTAAGAAAAATGAATGTGGATTTTCATGTTTTGGAAGAAATATTAATGTAGAAAAGTAATGTATGATAAAGAACAAAAAGTTAAATACTTGTATTATTTAAAAAAATAATATGACAATCTGACATTTTAAAGAAAATTGGCGACAACTTTTTTATATTAATCTATGTAATTTGTCGATTTAAAATACTCATAACTTTGTGAAATCGGAAATGCCACAAAACGAAATTATCGTCGGAGTTAGAACGAAAACTAAAAGTTATTATAGGCTATAGGGTGACTTTTTTTGTCACTTACTTTTGAAAAACGTACCTCTTCACCTTTTTTAATGAGAGAAGGTACTGTGACGACTGCTAATTGTAAAATTATTTAATAATTAAGGATTGAATTTTAAAATTTCAGTTATTAAATGTCTACGTTTTCAAGTTTCAATTCATAACGTTCAAATATCAATAATTTTAGGTTATACACTACCGTCGGAAATTGTGCGCACGACTCGCGTGAGCGCTATTAAAAATCACTGCTGACTTCGAACGACGATATTTCGGCGAAAAAAAGAGATAGGGCATTTTTTTAAAAACAGTTGGAAACCTCATGAAATTCCAAGTCTATTGGTACCGAACAAATATTTTTTTGACCTTCTGAAAATAGTACAGCACTTGAGAAGTTCATAAAAAAATTCAAGATTTTGTCAAATTTTCTACCTCAAATTCAACTTTTTGCACGACCTAGGAAAATTTTTTCAAAAACCTGAAAATTATACGACATGGAGCCTGAAATCTTATCTTTAATTTAAGCTAAGAAAACTTAAAAAATCTTCATGGGTGCCCGAGATATGATTAAAAATGTTCAATCGTATCTGAGCTAAATTTTAATCGACGATCACGGTTCTCGGGTGGTCTTCTACTCGCCTCCTTCGTTGAGGCAGGACCGAATAGGCCAAGCACAGAGGTGGCGCCTAAGTGGACATTGTCCTATTCTTTAATATGGGGATAATATTAGATTCAAATAATTGCCAACACTCACAATTAACAATAAATATTTTTTTTCATTCACCATAATTTGAAATAAAAATTACTAATGAAGAGAACCAAAAGTATAAGAGGCGCCACCTTAGTGCGTGGCCTATTCGGTCCTGCCTCAACGAAGGAAACGAGCAGCAGACCGGCCGAGAACCGTGATCGTCGATTAAAATTGAGCTCAGATACGATTGAACATTTTTAATCATATCTCGGGCACCCATGAAGATTTTTTAAGTTTTCTTGGCTTAAATTAAAGATAAGATTTCAGGCTCGATGTCGTATAATTTTCAGGTTTTTTAAAAAATTTTCCTAGGTCGTGCAAAAAGTTGAATTTGAGGTAGAAAATTTGAGAAAATCTTGAATTTTTTTTTTGAACTTCTCAAGTGCTGTACTATTTTCAGAAGGTCAAAAAAATATTTGTTGGGTACCAATAGACGTGGAATTTTATGAACTTTCCAATTTTTTTTTTTTAAATGCCCTATTTCTTTTTTTCGCCGAAATATCCTGGTTCGAAGTCAGCAGTGATTTTTAATAGCGTTCACGCGAGTCGTCCGCACAATTTCCGACGGTAGTGTATATTTAAGCACTAAAAGTTGGAATTTTTGTAATTTAAATCCTTGCAGGTTAAACAAATTAAAATGTTAACAATTATCAGTTTCAAAATGAAAACCATAGTTTTTGAGAAATTTTTAATTTTTAAGCCCTTAATAATGGAAAAATTTATATTTTCAAGGTTTTGATAACCCCCTTCAAGATTAGGAGAACTTTGATTCCGAAATCATAAAATTTTCGACGTTACAAAATATCCGACACTACAGAATTGCGAACACCGAAAAATCCCGGAAGCTAGTCAGTTAAAAGTTGGTTAAATATTAAAACAATAAGTAAATGAAAATATATCCATCAGATAATAGTATTTTATTATTCAACACTTCTTTAACTGTCTAGATTTAAGGAATTCGGGAATTATTTACTATCGGGAATTTAAAATTGTGGGAAGTTTTATAATTTCGGGATTTTTCTATTTAGAAAAGTTTTTTCTCAGGAGTTTGATTTTTCGAGTTTTTTCAGACGTCCCAACTTTAGATTGAAATATGTCAAATCGGTGGGTTTAACTTTAAAACGTTCACAGTTGCAGGATTAGAAATTAAAGCTTTCTGATACTTTAATTATTATTATTTCAGAATGATCAACGTCGATTTTTTAATTTGGGGCACTTAAAATTGAACAAATTTAAAGTCAAAAATTATTGTACGATTAGCAAATTAAATATTTTGTAGTGAAACATTTTTATTTGATTGTTTATTAATTGAATTACTTATTAAATTCAAGACGCTAAATACATGATATCTAATAGTATAGTTTTTTTAGTTGGAAGGAACAATTTTAAATAGTATTCAAATATGACGAATTTTTAGATAAGAAAATTCATCATTTTTTGTTTTAGATTCAAATTTGTCAAAAGTCTGCAATTTAAAAGTTGAAATACTAGAACCATAAATTATTTTTATTTAAAATTGAATGTAATTTCGAGAATTAGAATTTTTTAATTAAATTAAAAAACACTTCAAGTTCAATTTTTCAGTTTTGTACAATTTTAAATTGCAACTAATAAATAACAATTTGCATTTCTTTTCTTTAAATCTGGGGAATTTTATTACCTTAAATGTAAAATTGTTCTTTTTGGAATGTTTTAATTTTTAATACACTCGATTTAAAAGTGTTCAGTCTGAACTATTTTTCCTCAAAATAAAAATTATTTTTATGACATATGCATGATTTCAGCCCTTTTCGACGCCTATGAAGCGGGGCTAAAGCTCTACGTTTTACTTAAAAGCTTGCATTTTACTATTATCAGCCCACTCACCGTAAAAACTGTGAGGAAATTTTTGTTGCAGATAATAGAATTTTGCGGTTATTTATAGAAAGTTACCATATATAACTAATTAAATTAGCGAAAATTTCCATAAATTTCCGGAAATTTTTTAAAATGAGTATTGGATAATTTATGGTAAGTTACCATATTTACCGGTAAAATTACCATAAATTTCCGGAAAGTGGAGATTTTCAAAAATGAATTCTGGGTAATTTATTGTAAGTTACCATATTTACCAGTAAAATTACCCTAAATGAGCGAAAATTCTCATAAATTTCTGTAAATGTATGGAAATGTTACAAATGAATTTTGGGTAATTTATGATGAGTTACCATATTTACCTGTGAAATTACCATAAATGGTCGAAAATTTCCATACATTTCCGCCAATTTATAGACATTTTTCAAAATGAATATTGGGTAATTTGTGGTAAGTTAACATAAATTTTATGCTCCTTTATTCAAAATCAAATATGGACTGAAATCATGACTGTATTTCGAGAAATGTCTGAAATAATTCATTTTTTATAAAAATTGGATGCGCCAAGGGGGAGAGGCACTTTTTCTCCCCCTAGGTGCATAATATATTATTAATTTTGTTAGATTTTACTTTTAATTTGTACCGTTTTTAAAGTTTTTAGTTAGGATATTGTCTGTTTTTAAATGTTTCGAGTCTGTGCAATATTGAACGTTTACTCAAGTTATGAAAGTTATGAAATGGTTAATTTTGAAGCTTTCAATTTTGAAATTTAAGTAGCCGGGAAATTAGCGGGAATTTTTTTCTGAATCAAGAATGGCTACTCTGAGCTTTTAATTTTATAAGCACTCAAGTTTGAATATTTACAATAATTATTTCTTAATAATAATAATATTTCACCATCCCATTAAACCATTAAATTGTTTGTTGCTCCCAGGAACGAATTGGAGAGACAATTCTTGGAAATGCTTCAGTTCAACATAAATGTTCCTTCGAGTGTTTACGCCAAATACTATTTTGACCTCCGCACACTCGCCGAAGCGAATGAACTAACATTCCCTAGTGAACCACTTAGTAAAGAAAAAGCCCAAAAGCTCGAGGCTATGTCGCGAGTTTACGAGGACAAAGTCACAGCTGAAGCTTTACGTAATGGTATTAAAAAATGGTCCAGTCTCGATAACGTCTGCATAGGTGGTCCTAGACGAAGCATTGCCATCCTCTCATAAATTAGTCTTCTCTTCGACACCTAAAGAAAGTACCACCTTTTTATGTGGCATTTTAAATTGAAAAATTACGCGACTATTGTCGCCTGAAAAATGCGAGTCTGTCACTCCAAGAGACTTTGAAATTGTACAGTTTTCGGATTATTTTCTATATAATACAAATATTTTATAGGAACCAGTGTAATTTATTATAATATACTTTATGTTTGTAAGTGCTTTGCAAGTAAAAGACTATTGTAATTCTTTTCGCCTAGGACAGTCTTTGATCTCAGTTTTCTTTTTTACAAGTACTTAAAGCTCCGCTTAAGATTCAATTTAAAAAAGAAAAAGATTAAAATTGCGATAGTCTCCGAGTCTCTGCGAAGGCTGATTTAGGCATATGAAGTCAATTTACTAATTATATCAGAGTCGGGACAATGATTTGTGAATATTTGATTCGAATACAGGTACTATGTAAAATTTTGCCAGGACAATTTGGGATCAACTCTGCTTTGTGCTTGCATTTGCATTTTTTTCGAGAGAATATTTTCGTTTTGTCGCTCCTGTGATGTTCTTCGTACTACATTTGTTCCATTAATTTTACTTCTAGCGTTTTTTAGAAGAATTGTATTTTTTGTACAATCTATGTCTCATTATTTTCGAAGCGAATTACCATCTTCTCTGTTACTGGGTGTGTAATTATTGCACTTTGCGGGATTTAAAAACCTTTATTATTTTTATAATTTTTAATCGCATGTGGTTTTTTACAAGAAGCAAAGGAATGAGAAATAATAAAGGGTTTTAATTCTCATCGATTTATGATTAAGTTTGCTATGTAAACTGAACTGATTAGGTATTTTTTTTTGAAACGGCGATTGTCTCTTTGAGGCATAAATAGACGTTAGTTTTTTTTCATTGCACAGAAGAAATTTTGGCCAGTTGAATTAGTAGGATTTACGTTTTTTGTAACTTGTTTTCTGCTAGCGGTGTCGATTTTAGAATTGATTTTCTAAGATGTCTGAATGAATTTATTCTGACATGAGTTTAACGAATCAAAAAGCATAGTACAAAAAAAAGAAAAGAACTTGCAAGATTCAGTACCGGAAAGAATGTGCACAGTTTTCATTTTGCTCAACGTGTTTCAAATTTCCTATTGAGATTCCGATGGCAAGAAATTGAAATTGTAACCAAAGTTCTAATTATTTTTCGAGAATTTTTTTCTTCTAAAAACAGAACTCTAGAATAAAAACCTTCATTTATTTTAGTTTTGTTAGACACAGCTTCCATTGGTCTTATTTAAAACTTCGCACGTAAAACAAGACTTTGGATCATAAATTAGGTAAGGTATCTATGTGTAAATAGGCAGAAAGAATTCTCAAGGATGACAGTCTTTCTCCTTTTTCCCTATTCTCGAAAAAATTTCTCTTTTTTCCCCCTTTTTGCTTAAATATGCTACATTTGAGAATACAGTATTTTAATTATGCGGGAAGTTTGAGACTACTCTCGAGTTTGAATTGTAAAATTTCAACTTGCATTTGTTTGAAATTTGCCAAAAAGACTTAGCTATATATAACGTATTTACTTAGCAAACGTAAATATGTAATTTATAGCTATGCCTTCATAGTAAGTTTCAATTTAAAAATCCAAAATCTGTTATAAAAAGATTCTTTCTTCTGTTCTAACGTAAAAATAAATGTTCAATCTTCCTCATAGTTTCCCCCTTTTTAAAATAAAAATGGCCCTATTTCCCCCTTTTTGAGCTTCTTTTGCACTGCGATTCCTGAGTCCTAGGTACAAATTCCTACCTTACCGACTTTAAGATCATTTGACAGCTCAAGTGGTTCATTTCCGTGCCAAGTTTCTATTATGTTCTCAAATGGTTCCGATGACGTAATGAAATTATCATGCACATTTATGAGAAACAAATTTTGCGTGAACAAGTTCATGGTTATTTATCATTTGAATTAACCATTATAATTTCCAGACGCCATCGGAACCCTTGGAGAACATTATAGAAAATTGGCACGGACATGAACCACTTGAAATGTCAAGGCAAGGTAGTAATTTGCATCCATAAATTTCCCTGCCTATTTACTTCTGAATCATACAAAATTAGACATTTTTCGGCTTTCGGCCTCAGAAAGTAAGATTTCAAGAACTTTCGGTTTTGTGAAAATTTAATTTGCAAGAATTAAGAGTGTGCGCATAGCTATTTTTATAACTATATAGAGGATCGATAGGAAGACAATCCACAATCCCATTGCGTCCTGCAAATAAAAGTAAGCCGTTATTGTAACACGTGACATTCTCATTAATTGTACGGAATTATTTGATAAACTTCGTATGGCTTTACTAGTGTTTAACGCTGCAATTAAACTCGAACAAAATGTACGTATAAGGTAACGGCAATTTTAATCTTCCATCCTGATAACCGACAAAGACATACTTTTTGTGCACTAATATGTAAAACTAATTACGCAAAGGGCCAAATGCGATATACATAATGCTAAATAAGAATGAAAGGTATAAAGATAGTTGTGATATTGTAGATTTCAAATTGTTAAGAAGAATACTGATTAGCGTTTCAATTTGTAATTTGTGCCGATGCAATGAGATTTTATTACTCGAACGCTTCGCGAGTAGAAAGACTGCGATAGTCCTACCTCGTCTTAAAAATTCCATCCGTCTGAGATGAAACTAGGATGGAGGATTTGCAGAGAAATTAGTCCATGGATTCTTTGTAAATACGTGTTTTAACTATACCAATGAGTCGTTGTAATTATTCAGTTATCGCGATTGTATACAAGCAGCTCCACTTTTATGTGGCTGGTGATCTGTAAAACTAACTATAATTAGGAGCACTGAGCGCAAGTGCTGTCAGATGTGATTAGCTTTACAGATCACCAACTTATCTTGAATGCTTTATATAAAAATAGACTATTAAATATTATAATAATATCCTAGCGCGTAAGAAAAACACCAGTCTAGGATTTTTGTACAGATCTTGAGAGTTAATTAACACTTGAGTTACTTGGCTGTTTTTTTCTTATATATTTCCTTTTTTTTCTTTTTTTTTCACGGCAATCCTTTGTAGGAAGATTTTTTCGAATGTGTGTACATACGAGAAAATTGTACGGGGCCAAGATCAACTTAAGTATATATAAGCCCTTTTTGATTGTACACAAGCACAAAATGCTTTCTACTGTTTTGGGGATTTTACATTTTGACTTGCGATATTTTGAAGGTTTAAGCGCAACTAACAACGCGAGGAAAGTGGAGATTTCTATTCTTGATAAGGGCTGGTTTGTAATTTCTATTTTATAATGCATAGCGAGCTTTTGATGGGTTTCAATCTTTAGCATTCCACGTACTTTTTTTTAACCCTTTCCAAAAGAACGACTAGTGCCTGAAAGAATTTACACTGTGTACATTATACTGTATCTCCATTTGTAATCTTACGCTGAAAGTTTTTACCGATTAACTCATAGGTTTAGCAGGAAGAGAATGTTGATTGTGCTCAATAAATCATATGTACATGAAGGACCAATAGGGTTTTTATTTCTATTTATCCGATTTATTTTTAAGAATTTCGATAACTTTTATTTGTATCATTCTTTTTGAACAATTTTATTAAAATTGTATTCTATTTTTTGGTGGAAGGTTCATGTTTTTGTTTAAAAATATAACTATTTTATTGAAAATTAATTTTTTGTTAAAATCAAGTTTTTTAACTGAAAATGTAACTTTTCCATTTATGGCACAAAATTCATCTTTTATTTTAGTTAAAAATTCGTATTTTTTGGCACAAAACTATGTAATCTTTATCTTTTTTTATTAATTTGAACGTCTTAAGCCCACAAGTCAAATGACCAATTTTAGGGCTACCTTTACAAGAATTGTACAGGTTTCTAACCGTGAATCTTACTATAATTACTATTTCTATTCCTATTTTAACTTATTTGGATGTACTTATCACATATTCGCGAGCCTTGCTAGGGCCTTCCTTGTTTAGAAATGCTACTTTTTAGTTGAAAATTCAACAATTTTATTAAATAGACATCCTTTTTGGTTGAAAATTCAACTGTTTTGTTAAAAATTCGTCTTTTTGCGTTGAAATATCAACTATTTGGGCGAAAATCTACATTTTGTTGAGAAATCAACGGTTTTTTCGAAAATTCGTCTTTTGGTTTTATTACACTTTTTTTCATTTAAAATTAAAGTCTTTTTTTGGTTGAAATATCTACTATTACATTATTTGTTGAAAATTATTCTCTTTTGATTGAAAATTGAACTACTTGGTTGAAGATCGAACCACTTTGTTAAAAAATCATTGTTTGTTATTTATTTATAATTTTAGTATAAAATTCATCTCTTTGGCTGAAAGTTTGACGATTTTATTAAAAATGGATTTTTTAAATTTAAAAGTCAACTACTGTTGAACTATTTTATTATCATTTCTTTTTTTTTTGCTGGCAGTTCATCTTTTCGGTTGAAAATTGAACTGTTCTGTTGAATATTAATTTGCATTCTTTTCGAAAAATCAAGTTGGTTGGAAATTCAACCATTTTATTAAAAAATCATCCTTTTGGTTGAGAATTTCTCTGTTTGCGTCGTAATATCAATTATCGAGGTAAAAATTTACATTTAGTTGAGAATTCAACTATTTTTTCAAAAATTTGTCTCTTTGTTGAATTGAAATGTTTTGTATTTAATCAGTCTTGGTTATGCATGCAAATGTTTAGTTGAAAATTCAACAACTTTGTTAAAAAGTCATTCTTTTTGGTGGATCATTCAACTGTGTTTTGTGGAAAATTCGACTTTTTGGATTGACAATTGAGCTACTTGGTTGAAGCTTGAACCACTTTGTTAAAAAATCATTCTTTGTTGGAGATTAATAATTTTAGTTGAAAATTAATCCGTTTGGTTGAAAGATTAATTATTTTGCTGAAAATTGTTTTTTTCTTAAGATAGATTGTAAGATTTTATTTTTTTGGTTGAAGGTTAATGTTTTTGGTTAAGAATATAATTATTTTGTTGAAAATTCTTTATTTTTTTTAACAATTAAGTTTTTTTCAAGTTTGAAACTTGCCTTTTTTTAGTTAGGAATGCAACTATTTGTTTAAAAATTCGTGTACTTTGTTGAAAAATCGTATTTTTTGGTAGAAAATTTATATTTTTGGTTGAAAATTCACATTTTTGTTTTTAAAATTCATTTCTTTCTGCAACAATTTCATTTTTTTTGTTGGAATATCACCTATTATATTTTTAGGTCGGAGTTCATCTTCATAGGTTGAAAATACAACTATTCTGTTAAAAATTTAATTACTTTGTTGAAAATTCAATTCGTTAGTTAAAAATTTAACTATTTTGTTGAAAATCAATTTTTTTTTGTAATTCAAAAATATCAACTATTACATTTTTCGTTAAGAATTCATCTTTTTGTTGAAAATTTATCTTTTTTAGTTGAAAATTCGTCTTTTTGGCATTTTTTGATTTAATTTTAATCTTCTTTGTTTGTAAATTCGATTATTTGGTTGAACATCGAACTGAATTCTAAAAACTGCAGTTGGTGGTTATAACTCATATTTTTTGGTTAAAAATTGAACTGTTATGTTGAAAATTCCTCCTTTTGAATTGCAAATTTATCTTTCATAGTAGAAACGTAATCTTTTTTTGGATGAAATAAATAAATTTGACATTTTTCAATTTTAATCTGAAATTGATTTATTTTATTAATAAAAAATTCGTTTTTGGAAATGTAACAATATGAAACTGCTGATCCTTGAATATTAGTGTGCAGGAAAAATGAAAAAAGGTCAGAGAATTTTGAAAATGAAGTTTTGCGGCCACCCTGAATCTTCTATTCCAAATTTGTCTTCTTGAATAACTGAAATTCGCGTAGTTCCTACATAAAATTATTAATAGGAAAATTTAAAAAACTACTTTAAATATTCGAATTTTTTAAATGTATAAAATTATAAAGAAAAACTTAAAATTGAACGATTTGTCACGTTGAGTGCTTTTATTTTTAAATTACCGAATAAATGTTGTGAATTGAAAATTGTTAAATTTTCAACTATTTTAATATAAAATAAGCTTTGTTTTTAGGTAGAGTATACTCCCCGACCCTTTCCAAGGGCCTTTTCTTCATTGAAAATTATATTCCATTAATTTTTCTTTTTTCTTTTTGATGCGAAAGATGGGCATAAGTTCTTTATTTAAATACAATTAAAGATTATATTTAAATTTTTCGTGACTACTGAAAACTTAATGCGCAAGCGTAAACATTCTTCGCTACACTAGTCATTTTAACAACTTCATTACGAATTTTCGTTGACAAAAAAAAATTTAACATTGATATAACATATTGACACATTTTAATAGTAGTTTAATCATTTACATCATCATTTTATCAAAATACATCACAAAATTTAAAGAATAAAAATTTGAAAACGAAGCTATTAGTTCGCTTGACCTACTTTTCGTCCTTTCGAGCGGTTAAAAAATGATCAAATAAACAAGTTTTGAGTGAAATTTTGTGGACGGAACGGATGTCACGTTTTGTACTTTAAAAGATTTAAAATACTTGGATTTTCGCTATAATTAATTAAGTTACCATGCACTATGAGTGCCATCACCTATTTCGATATGAAATTAATGGGCTATTCACGAAATTTTGACCGAGTGACTCGGGTTTCCGCGAAGCTGTAGAAAAAGTGAGGTTATTTTCGTAGCATTTTTTAAACTGGTGCCCTTCAAGAAGCAAGAAGACACTTTTTAAACTTGTTTCCAGATAATAATATTAGAAAATTCAAGTTCCAAGATAGATATTATATTGTGAAATTATATTTCTATTTTGTTATATATTTTTCCGGAAGTGCTGATGTTCAGTGACATTTCGAGACATTAATAAACAATAACATTCGAATATGAACCTGTTGGTGAAGGATGCAGTGGAATATTAATAAAAATACAATGGATTCAATTTGAAGTTGGCTGATCTTCGATCTTCCTTCAAATTCTTCACTCTTCAGAAAAGGTTTGTTTTTCCATTTCCTTGACAGTGATTTTGTTACCGAGATTTTTGTTAATTTTTAGAAGAAAAATCTATCAAATCACTTATCATATGTTACAAATCTCATATTTTATGATATAATATTGCAATTTAAATAAGTTTGATTGTATGTTTTTTTTAAATGTTAATGTCAATTGTTAACTTTTTCAATTATTAAATTATTCAGTTTACAATGCGTAATTCTGAATTTTTTATTTTACAAATTTCCCATTTTAGCTCTTCATTTTTACGCGTATATTTTCAATATGAAGAATTTTAAAAAGCAGTTTTAAAGATTTAATAAACAATTAAAAATTAAAAGCGTTTGAATTTTACAAGGGACGCCTGAAAATCCCGACACTGTAAAATTCCCGAATTGGACAATTTCCGAACAATAACACAGCCACACAAAAATCTTTTCCGGGTCTGGCGGTCAGACTATGCTTAATATATGTTTTTGGGGTCGCTGAATCTGAATCCGAGGTCCGAAAAACTCCAGCACGTCAGAGTTCTGAGATAACCTCACGAAACCTAATAAAAAATCTTTTTGCGGGTCTGGAGGTCAGACCATGTTTACTATATGTTTTTGGGGTCGCTGAATCCGAATCCGAAGACTAAAAAACCCCAGCAGGTCAGAGTTTTGACATACCTCAAAAAACCTCATGAAAAATCTCTTTCCCGGTCTGGAGATCAGACGATGTTTAATATATGTTTTTTGGGGTCGCTGAATCCGAATCCGAGGTCCGAAACCTCCCAGAACGTCAGCGTTCTGGCATAACCTAAAAAACCATAATAACAAATCTTTTTCCGGGTCTGGAGGTTGGACCATGTTTATTACATGTTTTTGGGGTCGCTGAATCTGAATCAGAGATCCAAAAAATCCCAGCAAGTCAGGGTTTTAACATAACCTCAAAAAACCTCATAAAAACTTTATTTCCGAGTCCGGGGGTCAGAGCATGTTTACTATATGTTTTTGGGGTCGCTGAATTCGAATCTGTTGTGTCAAAAACTCCAGCACGTCAGGGACGCGAAAAAGAGTCCATTTTTTTCAGCGACCCCAAAAGCATATAATAAAAATGGTCTCCTCCGGACTCGAAAAAAAATGTATGAAGTTTTTTGAGGTTATCTCAAAACTCTGACGTGCTCGGGTTTTTTGGACCTCGGATTCTGATGCAGTGACCCTGAAAACATATAGCAAACATGGTCTAACCTCCAGGCCCGGAAAAAGATTTGTTATTAGGGTTTTTGAGGTTATCTCAGAACCCTGACGTGCTGGAGTTTTTCGGACCTCGGATTCAGATTCAGCGACCCTAAAAACATATAGTAAGCATGGTCTGACCGCCAGATCCGGAAAAAGACTTTTTTTGTGTGGCTGTGTAATCAAATATTTTTATCAGAATAAAATTATTTTTAATGTTTAAAGTTTCTAAAATTATTGTTTGAAATATATATTTCTAGAGGATAATTATTTTTAATTCTTCTTATTTTAAATCCAAACAATAATTTTAGAAACTTTATACATAAAAAATATTTTTTTTATACAAAGAATTGATTATTGTATTTTTTATAAATAAATAATATTTATAGACAATTTTTTTTCATTGTTTAAATTCGGGAATTTTCTAGTTCGGATATTTTATAAATCGGGAATTTTCTTATTTGGAAATTTTCTTATTCGGGAATTTTATTTTTCGAGATAGTTGTATAAAAAACGTTTCAATTTGATCAACTGGAAATATAAATTAATAAATGATTTTTAAAACTGAACTGTAGTTCAAGTGCTAAAAATTCCATTCGAAAGCCTTTCTAGTTTAATAAATTTAAATGAGCAATTATTATTAATCAAACATTCAAAACTGAATTGTTTTAAATAAAAAGCCTTGAATCGTTAAAATTTCAGATTGATAAATTTGAACTCTTCAATTGTTACATTTGAAGAAAAGAAAACTATTTGTAAGGAAAAGTGTTGAATTTTTGTATATAAATAACAATTGAGCAATTAATAATTCAAAACGACTTAAAATTAAACTAATTCAATCTTAAAAAGATGTAGAGAATTCATTTTAGGTTTTCGACCAGGTTAATTAGTAAATTTCTGATGTTAAATTTTGTCGATTGTACTGCTCAAATAATTTTCATCAGAGAAACGAGAAAAAATCTGCCTGGGCCCGGATTTGAACCGAGAAGGCCATCCCCTACGCTTAACCAATTACGCCACCGGCGTATTGTTTAATTAATTACTAATTATTTTCTCGTTTCTCTAATAGCAATTATTTGACCAGTACAATCGAGAAAGTTAAAGAATTTATGTATTTAAAAAAGTTTGAATTTCACAATTGAAATTCTAATTTTAAAAGAAAGAAATGTTGGTATTAGGTTTTTCCACATTTGGAAGAGAAACTTGTTGTTTTTTTACATTTTTATTGAGAAGGACGGAATGCAATTTTCGAGATTTATTTTTCCTCTTAACTATAAGAGGCCATATTTTACACGTTTTTATCGCGGGCAAGGGAAGAATTGTATTTTAATTAATTGGAAGAGGGTAATATTTTAAAAACATTTTTATTGTGTTGGAGGGGAGGAAATTTTTTTTCTTTTTAATTGGAAGAGGGACATTTTCTGTTTTTAAGATTTTTACCGACTTTGAAGGGAGGAAATTTTGGTTTGAATTTTTTCTGAATTTGGAAGAGCAACATTTTTTTCATTTTCAAGATTTTTATAGAGTTGGAAGGGAGAATATGTTAGTTTTTCAATTTTCTTACGTTGAGAGAGGTACTTCTTTTTTAATATTTTAATTAGCTGGAAGGGAGGAAATTTTGGTTATTAATTGGTTTTCTGAATTGGAAGAGGCCAATTTTTTCTTTTCAACATTTTATTGAGTGGATGTCGGACAAATTTGATATTTTCAACCAGAAATTTTATACTGTGTAAAATTGAGCGTTGAAATAAATCAATTGTGAATTAATAATTTGTTTAAGCTTTAAATCGCAGTTTTTAAATTTAATTAATTAATTTTTCATTTTTAATGGCCGTCAAAAATTTTCCCGAACCAGCAAAAAACCCGGGAACTCGTTTCCTTGGTTAAAACGGCCACCCTGATCTTTTTTCGAGAAAAATGGTAGAAACCGATGAATTTCTCAAGAACAACTGGTACCAACTTTGCCAAAATCCGATCAACTGTTTTGAAAATTAATTGTTGAATTGTATTTGTTTTTAACAATAGGCTCTACAAATAATCGGTATGCTGTATATTCTTAGGAACTATGCGTTTATTAATTCTCACTGAATAATCACATCTCTGTTACAAAATTTTTGTAATGTCTTAAACGTTCGACAACATTGAGAAAATGAGTTTTATAGTAATTAAAACTATACCTATCGGTAGAGATTATATTAAAAAATATTGCATTTCGTGTATAAGAATATTCAGACTAAAAAATAGATCTAAAAATTGGTCATAAATACAGAGCAATATATAAAAAATCACAATCAGTCATAATCAGCAGTAGCTATTTAGATTATCGTAAATATAAAATCACGAATTCGTAATAAGGAATGTCGATTTTAGTTTCATGTACATAAAAATATATCTACTGTCCACATTCGCATTCTTGAGAAAATAAGTTAAAAACAGATCAACAATTTCTCATTCTTTCTCACAGTAACAACTTCTCGATTTTAGATTCACACGTATTTGAAATAGAATTTCATTTGTCCCGATTCTTAGGAATCAATACTTGAGTTAATTTCTGAATTATCTCTTCACCCATTTTCTTTTGATTCTGAATGAACATTGTTTGCCCTGGAGAGAACGACATAGACGACTTAAAGAAATAAAAATTTAATAAAAGTAATAGCAACGTAAAAAGAAGTGAAGAAGCAGAAAAGAAAATTACGACGAATGAAAACAGAGAAAGAAAGAAAATTAACTCAATCTGTCTAAGTTCGCTTCTCATTTTTAAATCTTGTATTTCTTGTAAGATTTTAGCAGATTTAGAATCATCTTCATTACTTTCAGTCTCTGATTTTTCATGTATGTTATCATGCCCGCCCATTCGATGAAAATAGCTCACCATTGTTAGAAGATTCAACGCTTGTTCAAGTGTCTCTGCTGGCATCAATTCCATTGCATTTTCTACCTCCTCTAATTTAAAGTGATGCAAAATATCTGTAATGATTTCCTTCTCCGGGAGAGCATTGTCGAAAAATTTCACATAATTATAAAAAAGATAAAAATAGTTATTCCATGAGTGCTCATATTCATGGTGGAAGGTCGCATTTTTCAAATGAATCCAAATACTTCTCTGAACATCTGGGCTCCAGTAGAAATTCAAAAAATCGTTTTTCATTTCCTCATAAGGTCCGTATCCCCGAGTGTCCAACCATCTTCTAGCTTCCCCATCAAGACAGTTACTAAAATAAAACTCTTTTTGGTATTCACTGAGGTTTTCATTTTCTGCTAAAAATTCAAAATTTTGTATGAAACGGTGGGGATTCTTGGTATCTTTGTGTCCACAAAATTTCAGTTTTTCGAAAAAGTTAAATCCCCTTGCTAATAAATCATTATTTTCTTGATGAATATTGGAGTTATTTTGTCTTCGATGAATTGGTGATTGATTTACAAAATCTATCCGGGATAAAAGACCCACAGCTTCCTCGACGGTCTCGACTACTTTTTCATTAATATAATCCTTAATCTCCTCTAAATTAAAATGGTGCAAAATGCCTTTTATTATTTCCTTCTCGGGAGGAGGGTCGTCCAAGCATATGGCATTTTTATAAAAATTAAAAAAATAGTCAGTCTTGGTTTTTGTACATCCTTCGCAGTACTTCCCTTCTTTCAAATAATGCAAAAAACATGTCTGAAGGTGCGGACTCCAGTAAAAATTTAAAAAATCTTTTTTCATCTCTTCGTAAGTTCCGTATCCTCGAGCCTGCAACCATTCTTGAGCATACTCGGTAAGACATTGAATAAAATAATATTGCTTCTTGCAGTCACTAAGGTTTTCATGAGCTGCAAAAGATTCAAAACTTTTTATGAAAGTTTTAGGATTATTTTTATCATAGAATCCAGAAAATTTCAGATCTTGAAAAGCGATAATCTCGGATAGTTGATGATTAATTTCTTCAAGAATATACAAATTCTCTTGGGCTTGATCCATTCGTTCCTTTGGAATATTTACCCTCCTTAAAAGACTCACAGCTTCTTCGATGGTTTCAACTGGTTTTATTTTAATAACTTCCTCTATTTCCGCGGAATTAAAGTGGTGCAAAATATATTCAATTACGACTGTCTCAGGGAAAGGATCGTCTAAAAGTTTTGCTTCATGGACAAACATAAAAAAGTAGTCAATTGTCGAGACCCCAGAGGCTTTGTTGTATTTTCCGTGTTTTAAATGATATAAAAAAGATTTCTGAATTTCAGAACCCCAATAAAATTCGAGGAAGGCTTGTTTCGCCTCTTTATAAGACCCATAGTCACGTGTATTCAACCACTGCCTAGCCTCCTGAACAAGACACTGGGTAAAATAATATTGTTTTTCGCAATCACTAAGGTTTTCATGAGCTGCAAAATATTCAAAAGTTTCTATGAAACGCTTTGGATGAGGATTTCGCCCAGAAAATTGTAAACTTTGGAAGGGGTTGAATTTCTTGAAATCACGATTAGTACTTTCTTGGAGGAAAATCTTGTGGTCTTTTTTATTGGAGAAAATCTTTGAGTCTTTTCCATCGGAAAGGACTTTAGGATCTTTTTCTTCGCAGACAATCTTCAAATCTTCTTCTTTGGAGAGAACCGTAGTGTATTTTTTTCCAGTAAGAATCTTCAGGTTTGTTTCTTCATCCAAAAAATTTTGTAAATCTTCGAAATTCTGCAGCCAGTCTTCTACTTCCAGTGACATTTTGGTGGATACGAAAATTAGGAGTCGTGCAGGACTTCGTCAACTTTTTAAGAGAAAAATCTGTAAAAAAAAATATATTCAGCTACGGTTCCAAACATCAAATACATAAAGACCCGAGCATCCAAAAAAATCTTTTTACAAAAAAAAACTATTGGAAACTAGCTGTGAATTCGATTTCGAGTGTTTCCACTATGTTTGTCTTTATAATTATATGGTGCTCATTTCACGAGCACTTTGCTTCCCGATAGCAAATGTATTTGCTTCCTCATAGAGGAAGCATTAGTTATTTTTTTCAATAATAGGCAAACCGAAGTCTTCATTTCGCTCAATTTAAAAATAGAAATTTACCAAAAATGAAAAATTACAGAATAATACAAAAATGTTTTAAATAACAAGACAAATCAGACAAATCAAATCTTGGGTTCGAAATAATAATTTTTTGAGCTGGAAAAGGGAAAGGAAAAGTTCTGTCGCACCCTATCCCTTTCCCAGCTTTACGATTTCTTCACAAAACTTGTCATAATATTACTCTATTTGAAAATTTATGATCAAAAAGTCTTTTCTATTCATGCATCAACTTTAAATTATGTCGGTGAAAAGAGTTTTTCTGTTTGAACCTGATGATTCAGATATTATAAATGAGCAGAAATTCCCTAATCTTCAATAAAGTGTATTATTATTATTATAGATCAATCAATTTGCCTTGAATCAAGAGATTTTTTCCGTTCTTGCATCAATTTTGAATTATGTTACTGAAAAGAAGTTTTACTATGAAAAACCGTGTTTTCAAATATTATGCAATTTCACAATTTCCATACTCTCCAATAAAATGTCTTAATATTATAGGTCAATCGATTCATCTCGAATCAACACATATTTTCTGTTCTTGCATCAACTTTGAATTATGTTAATGAAAACAGTTCTACTATAAAAAAACGATTTTCAAAATATATAAATTACCATAACTTCCCTACTCTTCAATAAAATGTATTAATATTATAGGTCAATAGATTCGTCCCGAACCAATGAATCTTTCACATTCTTGCATCAACTTTGAATTATGCTAATGAAAAAAGTTTTACTATAAAAAACCGTATTTTCAAATATTATGCATTACCATAGCTTCCTTACTGTTCAATAAAATTCATTAATATTATAGGTCAATCGATTCGACTCGAATCAACACATCTTTTCTGTTTTTACATCAACTTTAAATTATGTTAATGAAAAAGGTTTTACTATAAGAAACCGATTTTCAAAATATATAAATTACCATAACTTCCCTACTCTTTGATAAAGTGCATTATTATTGTAGGTCAATCGATTCGTTTTGAACCAAGGAATCTTTTATATTCTTGCATCAACTCTGAATTATGCTAAAAAAAAAAGTTTTTCTATAAAAAACCGATTTTCAAAATATATAAATTACCATAACTTCCCTACTCTTCAATAAAATGTATTAATATTATAGGTCAATCGATTCGTCCCGAACCAAGGCCTCTTTTATATTCTTGCGTCAACTTTGAATTATGCGAATGAAAAAAGTTTTGCTATGAAAAACCGATTTTTAAAATATTATTGAGTGCTAGAAAAAAATGCATTAAATATTTTTTGAAATCCTTCGGTCAGTTTCAAGATATTAGTGAGGAAAATAAGCTCTCCAAATTTCATCAATTTATCTGCAAGCGTTTTCTAGTTATCGTGTTCACAAAAAAGCGTGACATCCACACATCCACACATCCACACATCCACACATCCATACATCCACACATCCACACACACACACATCCGGACAATTGCTTAGAACATTGTATTAGACATTTTTAAATTAGGGAGGGTTCAATTAAATGAATTTAAAAAATTTGAAAAATGTCACCATTACAAAGCTTCCTCTATGAGGAAGCAAAAACAGTAATAGTCCCTTATAATCTAAAATTGATGTAATTCTAGTATTTATGGAGTAAAATGAGGTACTTCAATTTTGAGATTGGGGACTTCTTCCAACGACCTTGAATTGAGTTCTTTGAGGAAGGAATTTTTTATACATAATTTTTTGTTCGAAATTTCTAAAATATTGTTGCGTATTTTTTTCTACTATTTTTTCGGGTTTTCAATTTTTTTCGTAAAAAGGTTTTCATAGTTTCGAAGAACAATTGCTGTAATAAATTAAATTTTTTTTTCAAATTTAATGCTTTTTCGGGTTTCAATTGTGTGCGAAACTACGAATCTTGCCGACGTTTCGTGAACATTGCAGTTCACTTCTTCAAGGCTTCAGGTCAGCCCTGAATATTTTTGTTTTAACGATTTCAAAAATGTGATTCACTAATGGTAACAGAAAAAAAAATAATGTTTCAAATTTCTATTGTAAAGATTTCGCCAATATCATTGGTTCGTTTTCAACGATATTTGTGGTCAGATCGAGGATAAATATTGTTCGTTTTCTATGATTTTTCCGTGTAATAACTGTATTTTAGATAAAGGTGTGCAGTAGTTTGTTCGAATTTTCCATGCAAAATTGGACACATTAGTCTTTCGCAATAGAAAAAATCTAACTGTCCATCAAACCGGCTTGATTTCCTTAAATTATTACATTTTTTTAAATCAAAATTACTCCTTTTTGATCAGAATAAAAGAAGTAATTTTGATTTTTAAAATTGTAGTAATTTAAGAAAATCAAGCCGGTTTGGTGGACAGTTAAAAAATTTCCCTTTCCAAAAAATGCAATGTTGTACGAGGCGCCGCCTGGTACTTTTTTTGAAGGCCTGGCGGCACCAAGCCACGTTCTTGTCACACGGAAATTTTTTTCAGGTATGGACATCTATAAATTGCGTTATCAATTTCGGGCTGTTTCACCTCTTCCGGATTTCACGTTTATAAATTCTTCTAAATAGAATTAATGTAGATAAAATATTGAATTCAACACGAAACACTTCAAATTCCTAAAATTTCAAGCCCGAATATATTGCATTTTCAACAAAATAGTTGAATTTTAAACCAAAAAAGACTTTCTACCCAAAAAGATGAATTTACAACCTTACTTTGTAGCCCGCCGCCCTCTCAAACTGGTAACTTAGTTAATGGAAAGTACCGCCAGGCCATTTTTTTCTTTTAGGACTGCGCATCTCCAATGATCTTAACATCCGAGTGGGCAGTTTTGAAATTTCAAATACCCTTCTAATGCAAGTAATAGAAGGGTGCACAGTCTTCCCTTTATTTCTTAGTTTCCCCTTTCTTCTTGAAATTTCAATTTTTCCCCTTTCCTCTTTACATATACGATATTTGAAAATACAATATTTGAATTACGCGGAAAATTCCTTAAATGAGTAAGTGTACCCATTATTGAACAATAATTAAATCAATTATAGCACTTAAATAAATTATTTATGAATAAATAAGGTACACGTTTCAAGTGCTGAATCATTAAAAATAAATACTCTTTAAAAAATTGAAGCCGAAACATTTTAAAGCATGCT
Organism: Andricus quercusramuli; assembly: GCA_932178445.1. Taxonomy (NCBI): domain Eukaryota; kingdom Metazoa; phylum Arthropoda; class Insecta; order Hymenoptera; family Cynipidae; genus Andricus; species Andricus quercusramuli. The sequence continues at coordinate 229,781 of CAKNXH010000598.1, forward strand.
GAAAATGTGAAAAGTGGAGACAGAAGTTGTTATCCAATATAAAATTGGAGCAGTTACAAAATATATAGTACTTTTTAAGTATGTATTAGAAGGTGAACACTTTGTAGTTGAAATTTAAAAAATTGAACACCTAATAAAAAAATTGAAAATTCCAAATTCATCACCTGCAATGTTAAATGTTAGGTCCCGGAATTACAACATTGTCATATCGATATGAATACTATGCCATAATTTAGTGCTTATTTAGTGCTAATTTATGCTGCAGAAAAAAATTTTTTTGTGCCCGGTATTTTGGTCAAAAACATATAGCAGTGCCAGCTTCAGCTGAAGCCACAACTCCGGTATGCAAAACCCGGAAACTATTAGTGATATCAAATTCTTTATTGTGCAGGAATTTAGTGCTAATTAAGTGCTCTTTTGTTTTACCAAAAACGTGTAGTAATGCTAGCTTCAGGTGACTCTGGTATGTAAAACTCGGAAATTATAAGTGGTATTGAATTCTCCCTTTTGCAGGAATTTAGTGTTCATTTAGTACTAATGTATGCCGCAAAAATTAAATTTTGTGCCCGGAAATTTTGTTCAAAAAACATGTAGTAGTGCTGGCTTCAGGTGATCTTGGTATGTGAAACTTGGAAACTATTAGCGGTATGAAATTATCTTTTGTGCAGGAATATAGTGCTTATTTGGTGCTAATTTATGCCGCAAAAATTAAATTTTGTGCCCTGTAATTTTGGTCAAAAACATTTATACTCTGTTCAGCGAGAGAATACTCAACGCAACAGACATTTTGGATTAAGCACTATTACTTTCCAGGGAATAATGTGATTGGATTGCACTTAAGCATACTTTTTTATTGCCTAAATGGAAAAGAAAAGGATGAGTTCATTAAGAAGACAAATTTGACCTACGGCTTCGGTTTTATCAGCCGAAAATACATTTTAAGAAATATACAATTCCATTTTTGAGCAAAACTATACGAGATACGAAAAAATGTTGAGAAGGAAAATTATTCATTTTAAAAAGGTCTACAAATTTTCTTCAGACCATTTTGCGTTTTATCCGCGAAAAATTAGATTAAAAATCATAACATTAAATTTATGGAATAACGACACAAGCTAGGTGCAATGAAATGATTAACAGCAAACATTTTCACTTAAAACAGAAGTCCAGGACACAATCACTAAATTACAGATCCTAATGGTTTGATATGTAATTTGCAAAGATTTATGCACAAATCAGCACTTGCTTAGCACTAAAATGCTGCGCAAAGAAGAATTTGATACCACTAATAGTTTCCAAGTTACAAATGGGTCAAAATATCTCAAGTGTGCCACTTTTAAATCGATAGTTCTATTTTCAGTTAATGTATACAGTTTTCAATTCGCTTTTATATCAAAATAACTCCCCTGAAATATTTTTGCAAAAAATTTATTTTTTCAAAAGTTATTAACAATCAAAGTTCTTGATCACTTTTTGTTCAAAAATTAATTACTCGCGAACGGTTCATCGAAATTCAAAAATTAAGTCGTGAAAATTTTTGTTACGAAGTATACTTTACGCTAAAAAATTGTTCAGTAGTGAAAAACATTTTTTTATTGTTTAAATAATCGTTTGTTATAAACAATTGAAAAATAATTAAACTTCTCCGCCTGTGAAAGAATTCTTTCACGTTCCATTAGATTCTACAATCTCTTCCGAAAATTTTAGTGAAAAAAAAAGTTGGTATTTTGCAGTAGTTCAAAAGTTATTGATTTTTTTGTGACCGCGCTCCGACCTCCAGCGCTGGTCGAGCACGCGCAATTATGTAAACAAATGCATAGTTTAGGCGTTTATTGGAAGAAAGTAATCGTTTTTCTTTCTTAGTAACTTTAAATTATATGACTGGTAATATTTAGTGATGAAGATTGGTCATTTGATATTATTTGTTTATTTAATAAACAAATTTTATAAACAAAAGCATAGTTTTGTCATTTATAGACAGAAAGTAATAGTTTTTCTTTCTAATCGTCTTCAGATTACATAGGTGGTGATGTTAAGTGACGAAGAATTGTCAATCAATATTATTTGTTCATGTTATAAACAAATCTTACAAACAAATGCATAGTTTGACCATTTATAGATAGAAAGTAATAGTTTTTCTTTCTAATCGTCTTCAAATTACATAAGTCGTGATATTAAGTGACAAAGAATTTTAAATCAATATTATTTATTCATGTTATAAACAAATTGTAAAAACAAATGCATAGTTTGACCATTTATAGATAGAAAGTGAATGAACATCACCACTTATGTAATTTGAAGATGATTAGAAGGAAAAACGATCACTTTCTATCTATAAATGGTCAAACTATGCATTTGTTTATAAGATTTGTTTATAACATGAACAAATAATATTGATTGACAATTCTTCGTCACTTAACATCACCACCTATGTAATTTGAAGACGATTAGAAAGAAAAACTATTACTTTCTATCTATAAATGGTCAAACTATGCATTTGTTTATAAGATTTCTTTATAACATGAACAAATAATATTGATTGACATTTCTTCGTCACTTAACATCACCACCTATGTAATTTGAAGACGATTAGAAAGAAAAACTATTACTTTCTGTCTATAAATGACAAAACTATGCTTTTGTTTATAAAATTTGTTTATTAAATAAACAAATAATATCAAATGACCAATCTTCATCACTAAATATTACCAGTCATATAATTTAACGTTACTAAGAAAGAAAAACGATTACTTTCTTCCAATAAACGCCTAAACTATGCATTTGTTTACATAATTGCGCGTGCTCGACCAGCGCTGGAGGTCGGAGCGCGGTCACAAAAAAATCAATAACTTTTGAACTATTGCAAAATACCAACTTTTTTTCTCACCAAAATTTTCGGAAGAGATTGTAGAATCTAATGGAACGTGGAAGAATCCTTTCACAGGCGGAGAAGTTTAATTATTTTCCAATTGTTTATAACAAACGATTATTTAAACAATAAAAAAATGTTTTTCACTACTGAAAAATTTTTTAGCGTAAAGTATACTTCGTAACAAAAATTTTCACGACCTGATTTTTGAATTTCGATTAACCGTTCGCGAGTAATTAATTTTTGAAAAAAAAGTGATCAAGAACTTTGATTGTTAATGACTTTTGAAAAAATAAATTTGTTGCAAAAATATGTTAGGGGAGTTATTTTGATGTAAAAGCGAATTGAAAACTGTATACTTTAACTGAAAATAGAACTATCGATTTGAAAGTGGCACACTTGTGATATTTTGACCCAAATGCCAGAGCTACCTGCAGCCAGCACTACTACATGTTTTTAACAAAAATTTCCGGGCGCAAAATTTAATTTTTGCGGCATAAATTATCACTAAATAAGCACTAAATTCCTGCACAAAGGAGAATTTAATACCACTTATTATTTCCGAGTTTTAGATACCAGAGTCACCTGAAGCTAGCATTACTATACGTTTTTGGTAAAAAAGTGCCCGGATTTTGTGCATTGCACGAATCCAGAGCACATAATTAGCACTAAATTCCTCCGCAAAGGAGAATTTTTATATCACTAATAGTTTCCTAGTTTCACATACCATCAGTCACCTGAAGCCTGCACTACTACATGTTTTTGACCAAAATTTGATGGCATAAAATTTAATTTTTTGGGATACAAATTAGCACAAAATAAGCACTAAATTCCTGCACAAAGAAGAATTTAATACCATTTATAGTTTCCGAGTTTTAAGTCACCTGAAGCCAGCACTACTACATGTTTTTGTTAAAAAAAAAGTGTCCGGAATTTGTGCATAGCACAAATCCAAAGCACAAAATAAGCATTAAATTCCTGCGCGAAGAAGAATTTGATATCACTAATAGTTTCCGAGTTTCGCATACCGGAGTTGTGGCTTCAGCTGAACTACTACATATGTTTTTGACCAAAATTACCGGGCACAAAATTTTTTTTCTGCAGCATAAATAAGCACTCAATAAGCAATAAATTATGGCATAGTGCCCATATCGATATGAAAATGTTGCAATTCAAGCTTCCGGGAAAATGTTCTAACTTAAGAAATTTTTTAATTTGAGTTTAAGAGCACTGAAGAGTAGGGGGGAGTGAAAATGCTAAAATAAATCAAATCGTTCCAGCTAAGGGGGAAAAAGCTTAAATATTTCCTATTGGTTCAAAAATTAAAACGAATGTTTTATATTACTAGTGAACAATAAGAAAAAATTACGAAATTCAACAATCATTTTTTTGCTCAATAACAATTTTTTTGAAAGTGTGCAAAAACATGTTTTTTTGGATTAAATCATATGCACACTTTAAAAAAAAGGTTGAATATGTCGAACCTCAAATTTATTCAGCTTGAACCAATGAAACATTTTATCATTTTGCTTCATCGAAAAAAAACTCTTGTCGTGATTTGAGGCTATTCAAGTATTACGTAAGCATTTTGAGAGGGAGGGGGGTCTAAATATATGCTTATTCTATTCTATTCATAATGCAAAAATATGCTTACGAAAAAAAAATATTTCCCATTAATCAAAAATAATAACATATTTCTTTGGTTCAAGCTGAAGAAATGTCAGGTTTGAATCAATTCAAAAAACATTTTTTTGTACTTTTTCAAAAAATGTTAAATAAGGCAAAATTGTTTTTGAATTAAACAAATGTTTAATTATAAAATTAAAAAAGAGAACCGAAGTTATTAACTGATTTCAATTTTTTTTTCTTGGCTGTTGATCCACAAATTGTTATCCCTCAGCTTAAACGATTCGATTAATTTTAGCTTTTTACTTCGCTCTATTGAAGAATGCAGTTTTGAATTTACATTGAAAGTATTAATTATAGTAAGGAAGAAATGGCAAATCTTAGAAAAAAATATTTATGAGAACGATGTTAAACATATAAAAATTGTGTATTTAACTAATTTTATTTTTCTCGGACTTTTTTATATCACTGTGAACAAAATTTCCAACAACCTAAGTATACCCAATTTTAAAAATAAATTCTTTAATCGCAAAAGTCATTGAAAAATCACTGAAAGTTAATAAAAATATAACACTTCTTATAAAAAGATTGTTTGTTATTATCGACATGTAAAATTTTTAAATTTTCGTGAGAAAATTTGCCCTATTTCCCCTTTTTCGAGCTCGTTTTGCACTGTGATCCTTGTAATAGTTACTTGTGATATTGCATTATTAATTTGGCACTATCTATAATATTGCGGAGATTTCCGTTAGCGCTAGGTCTAGCATTACAAAAAATTCCGTAATAAGACATTACACATATTATTTTACAACAGTTTAATAGTAAAAGCATATATCTGCTGGTCTTATTTTTTAACATCCCTAGGTTGAAATCCTGAGATATAAAATAAACAAGATAAATAATTGTATAAAGAAATGTAAGTCTCGATAAGAAAAGAAATTTCGTTTTTTGCATCTATCAGAGTTGATTTTAAGGTACACGGTGAAGTGGGTAAAATATTTTGTCTTGTTACGTAAATAAACTGATATTTAGATATTATAACTAGTTTATTTTTCCTTACCTCATGTCCGCGATCAACTTTGTTTTTGAATTGTAATACTTCACTATTCATGTAAAATATTAATTTTTCGTTCACTGAAATTTATTCGAGTTGATATTTGATAGAAACTGAATAAATTCGTTAGGTTAGCGTCTGCGGCGTCTTTCTACCTGCATTTATTACCTCTCACTATGAAAGTGCAAGTGAAATTGGCAAATTTGCATAGAAACTCGGCATAAGATGGGCCCATTGGGTAAAATGAGGGGAGAGCTTTTCCAGAGAATATGGTGGGGATGAAACAAGTAAATCAAAGTTCCCATTTGAATTTCCGACTAAACGTCCAGTGTCAATGATTGGTTAATTTGTAATTAATTTTTTAATTTTTATCATCATGAAAAGGTCAACCATTTGTTGTTTTTAATATTTTGACTTATTTCCTGATCTAGTCGTAATATGTATGTGTTTAATTCTTAATAATTGTGTCTTTCTTCATTCTTTATGATTTTTTCTGGTTTATAATTTATTATACTTTCGTTACAATAATTTCTCCCGCAAGGAAAAAAAATCACATATTAAGTTTTACGTATTTCAAATAAGAAGAAAAATATTCAGAATAAATGCATTTCGCGAAGAATAATCACAAATATTAAACTAAAAACCACACCAAAAACGAAAGAAGAGATATTTTTCTCAAATGCCTTTTCGGCCTCATTATTTTCCGTAGGATAGGCACTTTTGAAAACTTCTGCCCTTGTCAAAAAATCCAAAGCTTCTTCGATGTTTTTGATTCGTCGACTATTGAATTCGTTTATTATCGACGTTCTTAAGTTAAAGTGGTACAAAAGATAATAAATTGCTTCTTGCTTAGTAGGAGGATTGTCTAGGAATTTTGCTTCATTAAAGTATTTGAAAAAGTAATCTCTTCCCGATAATCCAGCACTTGAGTGGTATCTTCCGTTCACCAAAAAATTCCAAAAAGTCTCCTGAATATCAGGATTCCAGTAATATTTGAGAAATTCTTCCTTCATTTCCTCATAAGTTCCAAAACCACGAAGATTTAACCAGCTGTTAGCATCCTTTGTAAGTGATTGAATAAAAAAATATTGTTTTTCGTGTTCATCTAGGTTTTCTTGAGTTGCAAGGTACTCAAAATTTTCGATGAAACTTTTTGGATGCATCATATCATTTATTCCAGAGTACTTTAAATTTTCGAAGGGAATGATTTTCTTGCAGATTGGAATATTTTGGTATTGTTCTTTGAAATTTGTATCCATCAAACCCGCCTGAAGAAGGCCTGAAATCGATAGAATAACGAATACCCATATTACCAAGTTTATTATTTCTGTCCAAGTTGGAATTTCTTTGACTGTGATATCAGAATTTTCCAAAGCCTCCATTTTTTCTTAAAACCCATACATATGCAACTTCTTCAATATTCTCCACTGATTGGAATTCGATTCCGTCTTTTATCTCTTTTTTAAGGCAAAAGTAGTTTTGATAGTTTGAAACATGTGATTGGAAATTTCTTTTAGTTTCAGCACCGGCGATACCTTAAACAAAATTAAAATATTGATTACGAAAAAAATAAGTTCCTCGATAGAAGGAATTGTTTCGTTAAACAAAACAGATTTAATGTGAGGGTAGCAGGGAACCAACTGAATCTACGTCAGTATGAAGAACAATTTCATATTTTATTCATATTTTCATAATTAATTGAAGTAATCCAAAGTAATCGGCTAGTATTGCTCACAGTTCCGTTGAAACGAGTTCAACTATAAAAAGTGCGAAAACTAAGAACGTTTCTCTTGATGTTGTATCCATTAAAAAAAAATTGAAATGCAAAGTTTTTCTCGCAAACAAAGCCAGATATGGAAAAAGTTGGAAAAGCAAAATTTTCCCTTGGAAAAATTACTACAAAAAGACACCTTTAATAATTTTGAGTCTGACTTCATATTTTTGAAAAACTTGACTTTTTTATTTTAAAAGGTAAAAGATCGTTTTTCACTGTTTTAGACTGGAAATGAAATTAGAACAGACAAGTATTATCATTCGAATTGACTGAATATATGTTTTATTAAAAAAAAGTTATCAGCTTATGATAAAAAGTTTTGAGTGTTAAAAAAAGAAGTGAGAATGAAAACTATTATGGGAGACTTTTCGTAGCAAGTTTACCAAGAAAAATTTGGCTCTCTTAAATTTTCTTCATAGCTCGCTTCGCTTTCGATAAAAACGGTGTATTTTTATTTTTTCAATTTATAGATGGATTTCTTTTTCAAAAACGTGTTATTTTTTTTAATACAATTTTTTTACCAAACAGATATATGCTTCTTTATATTTTTATCATTTAAACAAAATTGCAGAGATACATTTATTTTCTATCATTTTTACGTTTATTGACTGTCATTTTTTTCATCACATAATATATGTAAATTTCACATTCTCTTACATTCTCTTAAAAATAATTAAAGTACTTATTTGCCTGTAATTTTCGGAAATGATAAATGACATAAAAGAGCAAATGCTAAAGAAACATTTTTATTTTGAAAAGATAACTATTAATTTCTTGAAAAAAGTGCTGAGACCCCCATTCTTATATATGTATTACATGATATTAGAGACTACTACATGCCCTTAAATGCTAAAAAACGTGTAAACGTATTATATTTTAAATTTTTGCTACCTCAGCAAGCTTTTTCTTGCAATGATTATGATATTTTTATTAAGGTTAGGTTTCCATAAAATATTGAATGCGGACTATATTTATTGATAAAAGTAATATACATTATACAAGCCTCAAACTTATCGAATGTAACAAAGGTATAGATTTAATAAAATGCTTCAAATTCATATCATCATTTAATTTAACATACAGAGATTTAAATCAAATTATAAAACTATATGTTTTAAATTCCAATTAAGTATATTAATCGCATGTGTTTCTTCAACTGTCTATCATGAAATATTCATAAACTACTTAAGATTGCAAACATTTTGAAAAATAACTTACCTCTGATTTCTTGGCGTCATTATACTATACTGTACCATAAACGAACGCAGTAAGCTGCCAGTGTTTTGAAAGATAAACTTTGAGTCACGATAATAATAAGTATGCGAAAATAATACGATAGGAAGAACTACAAATCTATAGGAATTCATTTTTCTTTTTAAAATAAATTAATCAAATAATCAATTATGATAATTTCTTAAGGTAGTATATGGATACACATTCAGTTCTCAAATAAAAAAGATTGTAGTATTTAACAGAAAAAATGTAATTTATAAAAACAATTCAACCCTAAAAAATGGTTTGCTTAATAAGTTTTATTTTTGTTTGAACTTTTTTTCATTTGTCACTTCTTATAAAAAAATGTAAACATGCAATTTAAATGAATAACGGCTCAATTTGTCGGTGAAAAGATTTCCATGACTTCATCGCATACTTTTAGTGTTAAGAAAAAAAAGGTGTGTGTAATAATGTTGATATTCTGCAGACCGCATCCATTTCAAATCAGGCAGGTGTATTCTACACCTAAAGTGGCAAAATGTGTTCGAGGCAAAATATGTTGTTTTTCAGAGGAAATTAGGTGATACGTAATTTGCGGATTTGCGGAAAAAAATTGTGTACGAAGTTATGCGTATCTGAAAGTTGTCTTTAAACCTCTATATCTTTTGACCTAATTGAGATATTTATCACTTCCTTTTTTATTCTGATAGTGTTTATCGTCTTCCTTAAAAAAAACCACACTCATATTTTTAACCAATTTTTTGTTAAATTTGTACTATCGTAAAAAAAATGCTTTGCGAGTTTTATGCGGGCTAAATAACTTTTGTGGCCAGGAGCATTTTTCACATAAAATTGAATTTTCTTATTTTTCTTGCAAAGAGCGACAGATACGAAAAAAATTTTGAGAAAAATTTCAAAATTATATTTTTAGGAATCAAATAAATAGGAAGAAAAAAAATAAACAAGATTTCCTGTGAAACCCCACCTTTTTATTTACATTTTTCATATTTTTTTACAATTTCTGATCATATACGGAATATATCCTTTCAGGTCGATACGGGCTGAAAAATGTTTGAGGCCAAGATAATTTTTTTTCCTAAAAATATAATTTTAGAATTTATAACAACAAAATTGGCAAATGATATAAGTGTGATTTATTATTCATTATTTGTCAATTAGCGATAATTGCTATTTAAGTAGGAGCTTTTGATTTATTCAGTGGCATATAGTAGAGGCCTATGGCGGCGCCAGGGCGCTTTCTTGCCCCAAGAACATTATTTTGTTCCAGTTAAAATTAAAAGGGCCATTTACACACAATTAAGAATTTAATTTGAAGACAGTATGGAACCTACTTTATGTCAGCAATGAGCAATTCCATTTCAAATCCTCTGAAGAATTCCAGCTATTGTTAATAATTTTGTTGAAAATTCTAGTATCCGTTCTCTTAGCCGTTGAAAGAAAAACCCTAAAATAATTTTTAAAAAATCAAAAAACATAGATATTCAAAATTGAAAATGTTGATCCTTTTTCTCTTAAACTTTCATAACGTTGGTGATTTTAATTATATTAAGGTGTATTTTTAAAAATTATTTGTAATAGGCCGCAGTTTTGAACAAATATTTTTTGAACCACAAAATTTCAAAAACTTCTTGGATTTTTCAGAAATTAATTTTCAACCCTTTCAGTCACAGAAGCCTATATATAGGCTACCTGATTTTTTTATTTTTCTCGTCATTTTTTTATATTTCATTAAATTCCTGAAATTTTTTGCATTTTTAGTTACTTTAGTATTGAAAGAACATAAAAATATAGTTTAATTAATAAAATTCTTTATAATATCGAATATATGAATAAACAAACATAAAAAATGCCGTGAATTGCGTGACTGAAAGGGTTAAAGTGAATTCCTGAAGAAAAAAAAACATTTTTTATTATCTTCATTTTTTTATGTAGATAGCTTACAGTATCCTCTACAAGGTGAAAAAGCATGTAAACAATGCAGGAACATCCGAGTTCAGACTCTCGGGCGCTGGGTACACTATGCCACGGCGTACATTCTTAATTATTTCTCAAAAACTAAGGTGGGGGTCCCATTTTGATATTTACAGGGCTTGTAGAGAACATTGTAAGCTATCTACATATAAAAAAATGAAGAAAATACAATTTTTTTCAGAAATTCAATTTAAAAATTAGTTTTTGAAAAATCCAAGAAGTTTTTGACATTTGTTTGTTCAAATATATTTTTTCAAAACTGTGTCCTATTACGAATAATAAAAAAATGCACCTTTATGTCATTAAAAATCACCAAAGTTATGAAAGTTTAAGAAAAAAAGAACAAAAATTTTCAATTTTGAATATCTCCTAAGTTTTTTTTATTTGTTCAAAAATTATTTTATGGATTTTCTTTCAACACCTGAGAGAACGGATACTAGAATTTGCATCAAAATTGCTTCAGTGAATCATGTTTGTGAAATTATCTCAAATTGTAAATTGTTTTTTTTTTTACCGAATTAATTTGTGTCGCTCAGGCAGTCTATGTATAAGTCACATTATGTGCCATCCAAATATGTTGTTTTCCAAAGGGAATAAAACGACACGTATCTTATTGATTTGCTGAAAACAAATTTTCTGAAAATATTCAAAGTCCATTTCTTCAAAATTCCACCGTTTTTTTCAGTTGATTTTTTTCCAAATTCGTCTATATGTAAAGAGTATATTTCATGATATGTAATCTGCCCTGTGCCAGCGCGTCGCGAGAATTTTTTTGTCTGAAGAACGAAAATTCACGTTTTTGCCAAAACGACTCAAGGTACGAAAAAAGTCAAAGCTATGTCGTGTTATTTTCGAGATTTTCGTGAAAATATTCATAAATCACTTCTACCTCAAACTTATTCCTTGGAAGTCGCCATTTTTTAAATAATTGATACTCGGTTTTTTTAAAGAAGCAATTTTGTTCTTTCGACTTTTTTCATATCTTGTCTTATTTTTGCAAAAAAATGTGAATTTTAGTTATTCATACAAACACAAATTCTTTCTTCTCTCCAAGGCACGGTTACAGGGCAGATTAGCACGAAATTATATCAGAATCAGACAAAAAAGTTGAATATACATATTAGATTAAAAAACATCACACCGTTAACAAAAATTTGGATAATATTATTTGACAATCCGCGTTTCCAATATTCAAGATTCAAATACTCATAACTTTGTGAAACCAAATTTTTCGGTAAATCGGTAAGATACGTGTTCTTTTTTTTTTTAAGTAGATAGTGCAAAAGTAGTGTACATTTCAATGTTTTCTTAAATTTTCAATAACTTCCGTAATAATCAAAAATTGTTAATGTACTTGAGCTCATTTTAGAGCTATTTTTCCAAAGAGTATCGCAACAGCTTATACTCATGAGTATACATCTAAATAAAATGTCTACCACAGTGCAAGATGGTGAGGATTAAACTTATGTTTATTTTTTTACATTTTTTTGCTCCAAGATTATTTACTTTCATCAACTTTATCCAAAAAGAATTTTTTTCCATACACACAAAAGTGTTTAAAATTCAAAATATGAAAATTTTCAATCGACTTGTCCAATGGAGAGAACTTTTTTGAATTTGGTTTGAATTCGTTTGTAATGCCACAAAGAAAATTTCCAGTGTCATTACTAAGGAATCTAATCATTTTGGGTTTTTTCGACACACCCTGCTAAAAAGGTCTCAAAATGACAGGAACCTAAAATTCGACAGACTTGGTTGTGGACCGTGATAAAAGGGAAATTTTCAGTTTAAACATGAAATAAAAACTTTTTGCCGAGATATTAAGCTGCTTACTTCTAAGAAAATTACTTTAGTCAGAAAAAGTTAACCAATTCCGAATAAATCATTCAAGAATTTGGAGGTTTCGGTTTTATGGGCTTAGAAAATGTCTTTGGATACCGACTAAAAATCTAATTTTTAATTAAAAAAAAATAAAACCTATGCTTCCGAGATATGAGAATCCTGAAAAGGAAAAAAAATTGGATGCATAAACATTATTCTGTTTCGAGAAAATAAGGATTTAGTGTAACCGCATTACACTCTAACAGACGATGTTTCGCTGAAAGGTCAATAAAAAGAAGAAAAGTATATATATATATTTTTTTTATCAGTAAATGATAATAATTTCCAGAAATATCGCTTCCGATGACAAGGCAAGAAGTTGAGTGAAAATAACTAAGAAAGTTCTGAAAAGTGATTTTTTAAAATAGAAAATGAAGGCTTACATTTTATTTTACAATTTGATTGGTATTTTAATGGCGAAAAAAAAGTAAAAAAAGTTGTTGCTAAGCAGAAGAAATAAATAAGAATGTGTATGAGTAGAATCTTTTATTAAAAATATTGATTTAAAAAATGTAGTAATGAGCAATAATGAGTCTTATTGACATATGTGTACAAAGAGAATCTCAATATATTCACGTTCCAACTTGAGGCAATAGAACACGCATTTGCATACCTGGAAAAATGAAAAAATAGAAATAAACTACTAAATCTTGTTCTATTTGTTGCGACAATTAAACAAAATAAATGGCCCAAGCACGATAATTATATTATGATTACATTGCCAGAAAACAACAAGCATAATAACCTATCCAACAATGCCTCAAACTTCGTTATTTCTGTATGTATATTTTCTTTCAGAATTTTAGAATGTGAAACAAAAATTGTGATTAAAATTTAATGTGTCAAAAACGCCATAACCTCTGCTTAACCTAATATTTCTAAATATCGAATTTATTTTAAAAAAAGACTAAATTCAATTTTTTCCAATAATATAATTTTTTGAAAAAAAGTTTCATTCACCCTAAGCACTACAGTAGCATTTAAATATGAAGAATAAATCTAAAAGTAAACAAATTTGTGCTTTAAAATTTCTGCTCTAGCCAACCTACAATTTTAAGCAAATTGCTAATATCCGTCAATTTCATCCTCGGAAATTGGTTCCTTTACCCTATTTGCGAGATTAAGTACGCTCTTATTTTATTGTTATAATTTTTTTATTTAATGACAATCTTTTGATATGAACCGTTTACGATTTTTTGTAAGTCAAAAGAACAATTAGATCTGCTTCTCGAGACTAAAAATATTAAAATAAAATTTCATTATTATTCTTTATGATACAATTAACTAAAGATGTAATTACCAGCATAAAATTCTTATTTTATAGATTTTTTCGTACTCTTTAGTTTGTATGTAATAATTACAGAGGCGGACTGGAATTTAACATTATTTCTAAGATTTCAAGGGATTTTAAGAAATTTAAACAAATTCAATGGGATTGCAAAGAATTTCCCAAAGTTCATAAGGATTTTAAAGAAATGAATAGGATTTAAAAGGTTTTAGAGTATTTTTAAGGTTTCCAAGGAAGTTCATAAAATGTGAAAGGATTTGTATGGAATTTCGATAGATATAACAAATTTTGAAACATTTTATATTTCTGTAAATTTAAAGAACTTCTCAAGAATAACGGGTTTTCGTAGGATTTCAAATATTTTAGGTGATTTAGAAATATTTCAGGGGCTTCACAGGATTTCAAAAAAACCAATCGACTTTAAAGAATTTCGGAAGGATTTTACATAGGATTGAACAGATTTTAAAATATTTTTAAAGATTTTAAGGGGTTTCAGAAAATTTTCAATATTTCCAAATATTTTAAAGGATTTTTGAGGAATTTCAAGGGGCTTTATAAGATTTCCGAGGATTTCAAAAATTTAAAGGAATTTTAAAGACTCAATAAAATATTTTAATGAATTTTCCGGGTCATGTACTTTCACGGAATTTTATAAAATTTTAAAATGAATTTCAAAGAATTTATTCACAAGAATTGAGAGATTTCGTATGATTTCAAAGACTTACAGAGATTTTCAAATATTTCAAGGTACACTGGAATTTGGAATGAAGAACGGTTTCGGGCATGTCTTGTGCTAACATTGATCTTAATTTCAGGGAATCCATATGTAAACTGAGCAAGCCTCTCTCGACCTCGCGGCTCCTCTCTCACCGCGAAACTGTGGGGCCATCAGTTCTAGGAATATCGTAAGTCCAAAGTTTCTAATTCCAGGTTCCAGTATATTTCCAAAGATTGATTTTTTTTAGATACTTAATACGCTGCCAAGAATTTTTCAATAGATTTCAATAATTTGAAGGGATTTCAAAGGGTTGGAAAGATTTTAAGGCATTTTTAAGAACACCATGGAATTTTCAAGCGATACATAATTTATTACTAATTAAAATGAGAATTATATTACAATAAGAATTAAATCTATTTATCACTCTAAAGTTTTAGCATTCTCTTGTATCTGTATTCAACTCGTTCTTGCTGGAAGCTAATAAAAAAATGTACCTATCATTATCAGTAAACTACCAACTATCAAACAGTAAACTATAAATTTCTGCCCAGCACAGAATCTGCTTCTGCCCTTGTTAAAAAATCTAAAGCTTCTTCGATGGTTTTCACTTGTCGACTATTCAATTCATTCCTTATCGACATTTTTAAGTCAAAATGGTATAAAAGATAGAAAATGGTTTCTTCATCAGTAGGAGGATTGTCCAGGAATTTTGCTTCATTGAAGTACTTGAAAAAGTAATTTTTTGCCGATAATCCATCACTGGGGTGGTACCTTCCGTTCTCCAAAAAATTCCGTAAAGTATTCTGCATTTCGGAACTCCAGTAAAATTTGAGAAATGCTTCCTTCGTCTCGTCATAAGTACCATAACCACGAAGATTTAACCAGTTCTTAGCATCTTTTGTAAGTGATTGAATGAAAAAATATTGTTTTTCGTGTTCATCTAGATTTTCTTGAGTTGCAAGATACTCAAAGTTTTCGATGAAACTTTTCGGATGCATCGTGTCGTTTAATCCAGAGTACTTTAAATTTTCGAAGGGAATGATTTTCTTACAAAGTGGAATATTTTGGTATTCTTTTTTGAACATTGGATCCATTAAACCCGTCTCAAGAAGGCCCGAAATCGATAGAATAACGAATACCCAAATAACCAAGTTAGTTATTTCTGTCCAAGTTGAAATTTCTTGGACTGTGAGATCATAATTTTCCAAAGCTTCCATTTTTTCTTAACGTCCATATACAAATTCTTCATAACACTCTTCACTGATTGGAATTCGAAATTGTCCTTTATCTCGTTTTTAAAGTCAAAGTGTATATGATGTTCTGAAACATATGATTGATAATTTTCTAATAAATTAAAAAGTAACGTCAAGTATAAAAGCAGCCTTACATTTAATTTATTTTATTTCAGCGCCCAAACTATGTACTTATAAAAAATTGATCACGGAAAAAAATTCATTGACATAAGGAATTTTTTAATCAAACTAACAAAACAGATTCGATGTATGGGGTAGCAGAGATCAAACTGAAACTGCCTCAGTATAAGAAACAAGTTAAAAAAATTTTTTTTTTACGTTTTTATCAATAAGTCAAATAATCTGCTAGTATCGATAAGACAGCTTATATTTTTGTCCATGATCAAATCAGTCAATTGTTTGCGAACAGTCTTGCTTCTTTACATTTTTTATCATTTCCTAAAATTAAAGACAAATTAATTCATTAGTTTGATCATTTCTCTAATGGCGCTATTGACTGTAAAATTCCTATCACGCTTGATAATATGAAAGTCGGTAACGTAAATGTCTCAGTAATCGTGACAGTGAAAGTTGGTTATAATTTGAATATATATTGTTAAAAACTATTTTAAAAGTAACGTGTAATTACATAATCCATTTCAATTTGTTTTTCAAAAAACATGGCAGCGGGTTTTCTGAAAAAATTAAAATTCAATTTTCTCAAAAAACCCAACTTTAAATTTTTTAATGGAAGATGTTATTTTGTCGACCAGGGTAATTAATTAATTAATTTTCTGATGTTAAATTTTGATTGAATTTAAATTAAATTGAAATTTTATTGATTAATTTTTTATGTTAAATTTCTCCAGAAAATTATTTGACCAGTAATCGAAAAAATGTAACACCAGAAAATTAATTAAAATTTTTTGTCAACTTTTTTTTGAACTTGCGCTTTGATAATGAAGATATCTTGTAGGACTGCGCAGTAGTTCCTATAACTGCTACATCTACGCAGTAGATTTTCGGGTCCTAGATTTTGTTCTTTTAAATAATTAAATATTTTAAAACGAACTGTCTGCCAATGTTACGGAAAATTCCATAATATTAGCTCTTGAGCTATACGTGGCCAGACAGGTTTACGGAAAATTCCGTAATACTAGTTATTGCGACAGAATATTCAATCATATCTATTTGAGGACAGTAGTTTTCGTCTATTTCAAGAATATCATTATTAGGTATCTTCAGGTAATATAGCAAAATTTCCAATGTTGTACCTACAAAAATTCTAACATTTATTTTGACAACCAAATATAAAAAAGTACGTCCAAATGACCACAAAAAATTGGAATGTATTGTAAGAACTAAGTAGGCACCATAGGACACTTTTCGTTGTACTTGGAGTATTTCTTGTTTTTAAACTTCGCGCCAATACCATATGCACAGAAACAGCTGCGCTGCGCATGTTGTCCCAGATTTTTTGAAAATTAGTATCTGCCACAATTGTGACCAGCAAATGTTAAAAACCATCACCAAGTGACCATCAAATGACCAACAGAGGATTACCAAAAATAATTTTTGTAAAATATAAAGAAGTGACTTGCAAACGTATAGTTAGCACGCCGATTTTGAAAATGCTGTGGTTTTTGCAATTTTGATCACCACATATCAAAAACCACCTCCACATATAATGACCACCAAATTATTTCACAAACAAATTTTAGTTTTTACTAGTTGACGTACGTGCCAAAACTTCACGGACATACTGTAAGAATAATATTTTGTGAAACGATTCCATTAAAAAAATTAAAATCCTATTGAAGATTTCATGTAGGAGCAATTTTATGGGTTCCCACACAAAAGAATCGATATAGGATATCGTATAGATTACGTGTAGGTTCCCATATGGGTTCCCGCATACAGATTCATATTTCATTTCGTGTCCCAAAATTTGCCAATACGATTTTATGTAGGCATCCATGTGTATTCCTATATGGGTTCCCGTATGGTTTCCTGTACAGGGCCCCATGTGGGGATTTTCAGTATAGGGATAAACTGTACTTTTACACGATAACCAAAATTTTGTACAAAAAATTATAACTTACCTCTGATATCTGTTATTTACTCCATCCATAAGAAATTTTTGCCATAGTATATAAATATTACTTTCCGTAGCATCATTGTTATGTAGAAACGTATAGGCAATAAAATGTAGGTACACGTATCTAAACAAAACAGCCAATTTCAAATAAAGATTAAAAATGATGGTGTTCCCTTGTGTCCCAAGGTCATAGCAGAACTTTAGTTCCCAAAATATGCAGCGCGGCGCTAGTTGTTCCACTTCTCGCGGGCTTTCCATTGTAAGTTTGAAACAGAGAGAATCTCTGGGAAAAAATTGTACCTACAATTTAGTTGAGAATTTAATTATTTTTCGAAAATGCTACTATTTTATTAAAAATTCAACGACTTGGTTGAAAGTTGAACTACGTTGTTAAAAATTAATTTTTCTGGTTAAAGAATCATCTCTTTTCGTTGGAAATTAAACTATTTTATTGAAAAATCGTTTCATTTTTGGTTCAAAATTTATTCTTTCAACTAAAAAGTCAACTATTCCATTTCCGGTTAAAACTCATTACTTTCAGTTAAAAAGTCAACTATTTAATTGATGATTCATCTTTTTGGTTGAAAATTCAACTATTTGATTCTATGTTCACTTGCGAAAATAAACTATTTTGAAACTATTAGTTGAGAATTAATTTTTGTTTTTATAATTTCAATTGAAAAACGATCCTTTCTAGTTCAAAATTCAACTATTTGGTTGAAAATGCATGTATTTTCTTGAATTTTTTTTTTTTGTAGAAAACTAATCCTCTTGGCTGAAAATTCATCCTTTTTATTAAAAAGTGGTACTGTTTGTTTAAAAATTAATACCTTTTTTGTGTTGAGGATTCAACTCTTTTTCTGAAAATTGGTCTTTTTTGTTGAATTAAACTGTTTTTGAGTTCAAATGAAAATTTTTTTAGGTTGAAATATCAACTATAAAAATGTTTCGTTAAAAATTCATCTTTTTTAGCTGAAAAAAGCTACATGAATTAAAGTTGAACTACTTTGTAAAAAAAGTAATTTTTTCGTTCAAGACTCAGCATTTTAGTTTGTTGAAAATTCATCTTTCGGTATAGAAAATTTATCTTCTTGTTTAAAAATTCATGTTTGTAGGTTAAAAATTTAATTATTTTGTTAAAAGTTTGATTTTTTTTCTTGAAAATTCAACTGTTTTCTTAATTCATTCTTTTGTCGAAAAGTACTCCAGATTTCAAAATATTTCAAAGATTTGAAACGATCTCAAAGGGTTTCAAAACATTTTAGAAGACCTCAACGAATACAAGAGATTTCACAAAGATTTAAGAAAGAATTCACAAATAATTCAAAAAAAATCAAAGATTTAAAAAGGCATCTACACTAGCTTACAAATTTCGAACATGTCACAAAGATTTTAAAACTTTCAAAAGTCTCAAGGATTTTTAAGATGTTAATGATTTAAAATTAATACAAAATATTTCAAAGATTTCAAATAATTCATAAGGTTTTTAAAAGATTTCAAGAATTTCAAAGATTTCGACAAGGGTACACGATTACAGATTTCTAAGATGTTAAAACCTTTCTAAGATATTGAACGATTTCAAAATTTTGTAGGTTTCAAAAGATTTCAAATATTCCAGTGATTTTAAACAAATAGAAAGAAATTTCAGAAGGATTTCACAAATATTTCGAATAATTTAAAGAGATTTCAAAAAGGACACAGCAAACCAGATTTAAAAGATTTCAAAACGTCTCAACAATTTTGAGAGGCTTTCAAGAGATTTCAGTGTTTTCAAACGCACACAAAACATTTAACAAACGAAGATTAAGGAAAGATTTCAAGGATTTCAAAGATTTTACAAAAAGTTAAAAAGATTTCTCAAAGATTTCATAGAAATTTCAAGATTTCACAAAGATTTTAAATGCGTCAAAATATTTCAACGTTATGCTTTCTTTAGAAATTGTTGGCTAATAAAAAATGGAATGAGGTTTTCTTTTAAATGTATAACAAACGGGTTTTTCATTATTTGTTGTAAAAAAAAGCGACATGAAAAAACTTGATTTCAATTAATTATCCTTTCTTAAGGTATTATAAGGACGAAAATGTAGATCTCAAAAAAAATATGGTAGTGTAAAACAGATAAAATACTATTTATGAAAACAATGTAAACCTAAAAAATAGTTTATGTAATAACTTTTAATTTTTTCAGGTTTATTTCATATAAAAAATGTTTAAACTATACGATTTTAATGAATAACTGCTCAATTTATCGATGAAAAGATTTTCTGTGACTTCATCTCATGTTTTCAGTTTCAAAGAAAAATTGTGCTTAATAATTATGATATTATGCAGGTGAATTATTTATGCTCCATATCAACTCATAGTAGATGAATAATTATAACTACATTACAATGAAAACCATTTTTTCTGTTGGTGTGAATTTAATTATTTAAATTCCTATGGATCGTGTTACAGGTTGTTTTTTGTCATTATCCAAATTCCAGATGATTATGAAAAATGTATAATTTTTTTAGTTTTCAATTAAATTAAGGCTTAAATTCGCACCGAATACGGTGGTCACTAGCGACTGGAATAGTTAATGTCTAATTTGTGTATCCTAAGAGCCTTGACGCGGAACTCGACGAAGATGGGATGCATTTGCTGCCTCCAAGTATTTGTAATAGACTAAGGCCCACAGTAAGATAAACGAAATTCCAATTAAGATCCCCCAGCCTTCTTCTGCACGATAATGAGTATTTTCCAAAAGTTCATCTTTTTTCAAATTTTCGTACTCTTTTATCGCTTCTGTTATCTCAATTGCGACCTCTTCCGCATCGTTGTTTTCCTCTATTTCAGTCATCTTGGTTTTGTTTTCAACGGGGAAATGCTTTTAGATTATATTCTTCAATTCTTGAGGATCAGTCTGTAAAAAAAAATGAATATAAACGCTTGGATAAATTATGAAAATGAATTGCGCACAAAATTTCTAAGCAATTAAGCATTCTTTTCTTGAATAATGTAAACATTTTAGGTTTGGAATTAATTGTACTGGAAAATAATTTCAATTCGATTGGGTCTCCAGCTGGAAAAATTTAGAATTTAAAACATTCTTGCAATCATAAATTTGAAAATTTGTTATTTTAAAAGTATATTTTAATGAATTAAAATTACGAATGGTTTATTTTAAAATGAGTTTTTTTATTTAAATTGATGACAATTTTTCAGTTGAGTTCTTCATTATTCAACGAATCAAATATAAAAATGTGGAATTTCTTATCCTTTCAAACAAGAGTTTGTATTTTATACATGTCCTACTTCAATTGGATAAATTTTGAAATACCTAAATTAAAAAATTGTTTATACTGAAAAATAAAATTCTGAAACTTTAAATTTAAAAGTTTATAAATTAAAAACTTGAAAGGTTTTAATATTGAATTTTTAGAACCATTAATATTCAAATTAAATTAAGTTATTGACACGTCTATATAGAAGTGTCTACGTGTACCGAAATTTCAGTACAAATATGGGTGTATCTACACAAAAATCCGGCCCCTTTTCCAACTCCTATTCGTACCGAAAGAATCCGGCTATTTGTACCGAAATTTCGGTACACGTAGCCATGGCCCGTATCTGTTTTAATATTATATATTTCTACCTACCTTATGTTTCTCAATGATGATACGTTTTTCAAACGTAAAATTAACTTTTTCCTTATTTCTTATCTCTATTTATGTTCAATTTTGATGAAACTTTGAAATAAATACGCAAACGTATTTAATACTGTGAAAATCAAAATGAACCTTTGCACGAAAATCGATGTAAACAATATAAATATTAATGGATGACCTATGGGTGAATGACGGAAAAGCTCAGCTGAGGGGGGATGAAAGACACCTATCAAACTTCTATCGCATGACGATTGACGCTGCGAATTGCGACGAAATGTGGACAATTTCGGATGAGCGAAACTACAAATTAAAAACAGACATGGCATTCAGTAGTGTTGTTAGTTCATTTCTTTTTATTCAATTGTCGGAATGTATAAGTTTTTCCCATCCTACACAGGATGGTATTCTATTGCACATTTTTCAATAGAAATTCAAATTATTGCTTTAAAAAAGGCTGCCCTACAAATTGTTCCTTTTTGTGTCAAAAGGTCCCCTGCATTTTCGCAGAATTTTGAACAAAAATTATTTCGGATCTCTTATGTCCATTTTTTCAAAAAGTTTTTTTTTAATTTTAATTACCGTTGTTCATGGATTATTTTATTATTTTGTTGTGGAGTACATTCCTTGTTTTATTTTTAGTAAATGATATCACCCAGATTTTTGACAGTATTTCAAAAAAATATGTAGGAATTGAAATAAGGTAAGTATTTTTTTGCAAAATTGGACTTGAGAGACCCCTAAATATATGATTTTTTATTCTGTAAAAAATCTTAGTGATTTATTTTACGAAAATAAAATAATTAGTGTATTTCACAGTAAAATAATCCACTAACAACGGCAAGTAAAATGAACCATTTTTGCAAACATTAGACTGTAAATATAATAATATATATATTTAATTTTTTATTATATACATTATACATTCTACACAAATTTAGGGGATATTTTAAATCTCGAATTCGTAAATATTATTGTACAAACTTGAAAGGTTCAATTAAAAATAGTTAAATTTAGAACGCTTGAATTCGAAACTGTTCAAAATCAAAGTTTTGGATTTTTAATTATTGAATATTGAATGCATACAATTGTTTTTAATTTGTAACCTTTTTATTTGAAATTGTTCAATTTTGCAAAAATATAATTCAGCCATTATTAGCGGTAAGTTTTTATATGGCGATCGCTTTACTTTAGATTCTTTAGAATTATTCAGTTTGTAAGGTTTTCGTTACAAAATTTGTAAGTTTTAATATAAAAACAGATAAATTGTCAGCAAATTTATATTATTCTATTTTCAACAGCATTTAAATGCATCAGTTTCCAAAAATAAAGAAAGATGATCATTGTTAAATAAAGCTTACATATTCAATTGAGTATTCTTATAGAAAAAAAATATCACGAAATTGATTAATTACCTGTATTAAACATCTTTATTAGACCTGATCAGAGGTAAGATTTTGACCTCTCCATCAATAGATAATCGTTTCTGGTATTGCTCCTGGGCAAATCAGAATAATCAATTATGAATAATTATAATTTATCATTAGCATACTTACAATTAAAATAAATTTATTGAGTAAATAATAGTTGAAACTATGATTATTTTACAAAAAACGCAAAAGTTTAAATTATTGACATTTATTATCTCTGATTTTTCGTAAGATTGGTTCAATTGGTACGAGATATTTAATCTTAATACAATTCAACCTGACTTGCGATGACAGAAAAGTGCAGCTTTTAACATACCTTAATCCTAAAAATTATATCTTTCGCGAAAGGCTCCTTAAAACACAAATAAAATTCATGAGCTTTTTGATAACTAATAATTTAAACTATTTTCTTAGTTTATTATTTACAATAATATGAGTTTGAAAACTTCATGAATCAAAAGAAACAAACACAACCTTTAACTTAAAACAACTGCGAGACAGTCGCAGAGCTGTCAATTTTGACAGACATTATTTGTAATTTTCCGATTATCTATGGAAAATGTAATATCCAATAAAAAGTCCTTAAATATTTATAAATAATAAAGAAAGAACACTCCGTGTTAATAAATATTGTTCATTAAACTGCAAGCTTTGATTCTAATCTATCAACATATCATAAAATTGTTTCATTAGTTGAAAAGTATGAATAAAGAAGAGGTGAAATTTTCTTCAGGTTAAAAATAAATTTTTTGCTCTCACTCATTAATAAATTATAAAATTTCAATGAAACTTCGTCAGAAGATATAGTATCCTTGCTGAAACGTTATACTAACAAAAGTAATGAACATTTTTTTGTCAGTTTTCCAGCTAATTAAGATTATCTACTGTAGGGTGGTTTCCCCTATATAAAAACTTTTGTCCTATTTATATAAATTCAAAAACAAATGTATTTGGAAATTATTTATTTCTGAAATTAGAATGGATAATAGAGTTGTAGGGAAGGTTTTGTCTGAACAAATAAGCCATGATTTAGGCAAATTAAACCATATTTAAAATATTGGTAAGAAACGATAGAAAAAAATCAATTGCAGAAAGTACTGCTAAAGTAATTATCTATCGTAAGTTTTAATTTTTTTCATGAAGAATAAGGTTTTGTCTGTCAAAAAAATGACTGGTAATAATATTTCATTGCCAAAAATCATAGAAAAGTTTGTTTCTAGAGACCTGCTTTTAGACACAACTACCTTAATGGTGATCGGGGATTATTTTGTAATATATGAAAGGTTTATTACGACTCTTAAAATAAATGCAAAAAATAAGAAACATATTATTCATATAGATTTTATTTCTTATGGTTGTTAGCTATGTCAACTTACAGATATAAAAATGAATACAGTTTTCATTCGTCAAAAAGTACGTCCTAATAAGTAAATAAGTCCTTCTTCATACTTGTCATTCATTATGGGGTCATGAAAACAATAACAGTCCACATCACAAATACCAACAAAGATACCACCATTACATCGCAAAGGCTTAGTGGCGTATGCTCATTTGCACAGCAAAAGGCTCCAGGGATTTTTACGTGCTGAAACCTAGGATTTGTTGTATTTGATTCGTTTTGGAAAACGGAAGCTTGTAGAGATTCTGTTCTTGATTTGTCTTTTTGATTCTCCATTTCAATTCTTACACTCCTCTCCATGGTTTCATTGAGTGCCGTCATGTTGGTTCATAAAGAGAGGAGAAATAACGTTCAGTAGTCTACAAATTCCTGGTGGTCAGTCTATAAAAAAAAAAGAATTTTAATCATTTTATTGGTGATTGTCCAAAAAGTTGCAATGAGATTTTCAAAAATAAAAACATTTCGGAACCGCCTAAAATATATGTTTTTAAATTTAGGGTAACTCGAGAGAGTATGAAAATATAAAACTAAGAGACATGTATTTGTTATATAAATTTTACACGTTGCTAAAATGCGACTATGATAAAACGAAAAAGTTAAAAAAATCTTTTGAAAATATATGCAGACAGGATAAAAATATTTTAAAATATGAAAAAAATGACTATTTACACGATTTATTTGACTATGACTTTAGCATTTACGAGGAATATATACTCAATCACTCAATGCTATTCACTTAGTGAAACCATTTTATTTAGATTGGTTTTGAGGGTAGTTGTCCCTACATCTAGCTGGTTGAACTCATCACTTGATTTAAGATTGTTGAACTTATTAATAGAATTAAATATGTTTATTTACACGTGCACATATAGTTTCGCAAGAATTATTTATTTAGGCTCCGTACCTCCGAATTTTTCAGCGTATTTCAAAGAAGCTACAACCTATATAAAAAATTACACACTCAGACTTTCACAGATTTTGGCCACGCATTTGAAATTCTAAAGACGTTCTCATTTATTATCATCAGTTCACGCGAATCGCAAATTTATCAGTCTGAAGCGATTGGCCTTCGTTTTCCTTCGCGAATCTTGGTGGTCTTGACACTTATAGTTGCGGCAACTGATAAATTCGTTATTCCTACTGTTTTGGTTCATTCAAAAAATCAATCAGTAATTCAGATAACCTTTCATATTGATTAGACTTGTTATGGAAGTAATAATATCAGTTGATGCTTCAACAGTTCATTTTCCGCCCCAGTCTCTTTACTGGTGTTCACGAACAAATGGATTACACTACTAGCCTTGTGTCAATGATTTCTGACTTCAATCATTAGGTTTCCGAAAAAAGCTTAAATCTCTGTTTTAATACTGTACCTTCTTTAAAAATACACTGAAGAATTCGGAGGTATGGAGAGTAAATAAATAATGCTCGCAAAGCCTATATGTGCAAGTGTAAATAAAAGTATCTAATTCTATTAATAAGCTCAACAATCTTGAGTGAAGTGATCAGTTCAACCAAATAGTTGGTAGGGACAACTACCCTCAAAGCTGATTTGAAGAAAATGGTTTCACTAAGTGAATAGGATTGAGTTATTATTCGTAAACTGACAGATTGACACAATGTGCATGTTGCGTTTATCATACATATTAGGTGTATGTAGCATGTACGTGTATGCCGTATATAATATGTAGCACATAAAAAAGATCGAAAGTAGAAGATGTAAAGTAAAATCTATGTAAAAGCGTATCTACGATGCTCATGCCATGAGATCAAATACGGAAGATCCCTCGTTTCAATGGAATCGCATAATTTATAGGGGCCAACAAAAAAAATATATTTTTTAAAACTTTTTTAATCATTGGGATCATGCTCGTTAAAATATATGTTGTAACTGAGGGCGTGAGTGTATTATAGGAAAAAAATAATTGCGGCGGTACCAAAAAGCTTCCATCGAAACATTTTTTTCTTCAAAATTTCATTTTTTTATTCCTTTCTAATTGCCAGAATTGACTCTCCATTTCTTTTAGAACCGCTGTGATATATTGTACAATATATATTTGAACCGCCGAGATTGATTCAGCCATTTTCGAGAAAAATTAATTTTCTGATTTTTCAAAATTTGTTTATAACTTTGTAACACACATTTTTTTAAGGTAGCGCTTGGGGTAAATTATTCTTATAATAGTAGAAACTTACTACCCAAATACGAACCAAATATCTGCCAGGTCAGACCAACCATGCTTATCAAGCTATGGTCTTTGTTGTTTTTTTGTTGAAAATTTAACTTTTTTAGTTCAAAATTCATGTATTTTGTTGAAAATGTGCCTTTTTAGTAGAAAATTAATCTTTTGGGTTTAAAATTCAACTATGTGGTAAAAAAAAAAAATTTTTTTACATTCTCATAACTTATGATTGAGAAAGTACATATTAGAAAACCGAACGCGAACATCAACGATCTCAATGAGAATGTCATGTACTTCAAAGCCAACAGAGCTTTTAGCAATTTACTCTTTACCTATACTTAATTAGATAACAAAATTCAGTAAAATAAGATCGATAGAAAAACTGTGATCTAAAAGACATGTTTTGCTAAAGTTTCATTTCAACTATTCCATTTCTTGTGGAATATTTATATTTTCTTATATAAATCTAATCTTCCAGGTCAAAAATTCATCTGATTGATTGAAAATTCAACTATTTCGTTGAAAGCGTATTTTATTTGGCAAAAAATTCATTGTTTACTGAAAATGTAACTGTTCTATGTTTTCACTTAAAATTGATGTA
Organism: Andricus quercusramuli; assembly: GCA_932178445.1. Taxonomy (NCBI): domain Eukaryota; kingdom Metazoa; phylum Arthropoda; class Insecta; order Hymenoptera; family Cynipidae; genus Andricus; species Andricus quercusramuli. The sequence goes on from CAKNXH010000598.1 coordinate 256,785, forward strand.
TTTGGTTGAATATTCGCTTTTTTGTTGTTGCAAATTTTACTATTTTATTTTTTCTTGAAAATTTATTTTTTTTAGTTAAAAATTCATGTATTTTGTTAAAAAATATTCTTTTCAGCTTGAAAATTCAACATTTTGCATAAGATTTTTGTTTTTTATTGACAAAAAATTCTTTCTTGATTGAAAATTCAACTCTTTTGTTTAAAATGTGTATTTTCTGGTTTAATTCAACTGTTTTTCATTAAAAATTTAAATAGTTTTTGGTGGAAATATCAACTATTACACTTTTCGCCAAGAATTTCTTTTCATTGTCTAAGTGTCATCACTTTGAATGAAAATTGAACTATTTTGATAAAAGATCCGTTTTTTCTTAGCTGAAACTTAATTGTTTCACTTGAAATTTAATTCTTCCAGTTTCGCTTGGAAGTATATCTTTTTGTGTTGAAAACTCAACTATTTGATTGAAAACCAATGCATTTTATGTATATATAACGTAATTTGTGGATGACCCCTTATACAATTATGAATTACTGTGCGTTACTGAAAGTGTTTGAAATAAATTTAGAAACGAACTTTATTTTAACTTTAAGGTAAAATTTATTATTGAGAGGAAAATTGTTGAAATTTAAATTGGTCAACTTTTTGACAATCACCATTATAATTAATTTATTTTTCGAGCAATGAAATGTTTTATTTCCAAAAATCCTTCCCTAAAAAATAAAAATCCCGAAAGCATTCTTGTCGCTTTTCCTCAAAGCCGATTGGTTAATTTGAAAGACTCGAAATAAAGCATGTTACCAAATTTAAACACATAACTAAGAATTGAGTCTCAGTTGAAGGGCAGTTACAAAGAATGTCATATTTGTGTGCATAATAAAACTGAGAAAAATGTGACCGAATCCATTTCAAATCAGGCAGGTTCTACACTCGATGTTGCAGAATCTCTCGGGGAAAAAATATGTTGTTTTTTAGAGGAAATTAGGCGATACGTATTTTTGCGATTTGTGAAAAAAAATTTTTTTACAGAGTTATGCGTTTTTGAATTTTTGGCTTTGTTTTTCAAAAAAACCCCAATTTTTTTTTCAAACTCGCATAACTTTTGACCCAATTGAGATATTTACGATTTCTTTTCAGATTCTAGTAGAGTTTACCGCCTGAATCCGAAATCCGCGAGAAAATTAAAAAAATCTTCAAAATTAACCAAATGGCGGCAGTTTTTCTGAAAATGTTAAAAGTCGATTTTCTCAAAAAACCCACACTTGTATTTTTTGCCAATTTTTTTTTGAGCTTGTACTATCATAAGGAGAATACCTTGTGAGTTTAATGTGGGCTAAATAACTTTTGTGGGCAGGAGAATTTTTTTCCATAAAATCGAATTTTCGCATTTTTCTTGAAAACAACAGCAGATACAAAAAAATTTTGAGAGAAAGGTTTGCACATTCAAAAAAGTTCTACAAAAAGTTCTGTTACGCATTTATGATATCTTGTACCATTTCCGAGAAAAATGGAAAAATTCTATTTTCATAAACAAAAAATTGTCTTCATTCCTGGCTTATGGAAATACCCACCATTTTTGTTAAATATTAAAAAAATATATACGTTCATATGAGGAAAACTCCATGTTAGTTTTACGTGGGCTGAACAATTTTTATCATCAGAAAATTATTTTTCATAAATTCGAATTTGGAAATTTTTTGCTGAAACAATTTAAGTTACAAAATGAATGCCAAGAATACAAGAAATTTTTTGACTGAAAAGTTTTTATCTGCAATATATTCAAATATATTTCACATTTATCCAGATATTCTCCAACAATGTATAAAAACTTTATCTGAATCTCAGTTTAAAAAATAAATAAATACTACCTGGATTAATATTTAACAAAAATGGTGGGTATTTCCATAAGCCAGGAATGAAGACAATTTTTTGTTTATGAAAATTGAATTTTTCCATTTTTCTCGGAAATGGTACAAGATATCATAAATGCGTAAGAGAACTTTTTGTAGAACTTTTTTGAATGTGCAAACCATTCTCTCAAAATTTTTTTGTATCTGTTGTTGTTTTCAAGAAAAATGCGAAAATTCGATTTTATGGAAAAAAATTCTCCTGCCCACAAAAGTTATTTATCCCACATTAAACTCACAAGGTATTTTCCTTATGATAGTACAAACTCAAAAAAAAATTGGCAAAAAATATAAGTGTGGGTTTTTTGAGAAATCGTAAATATCTCAATTGGGTCAAAAGTTATACGAGTTTGAAAAAAAAATTGGGGTTTTTTTGAAAAACAAAGCCAAAAATTCGAATACGCATAACTCTGTAAAAAATTTTTTTTTTCACAAATCGCAAAAATACGTATCACCTAATTTCCTCTAAAAAACAACATATTTTTCCCCCGAGAGATTCTGCAACATCGAGTGTAGAACCTGCCTGATTTATGTAAAATTTACTAATGTAAAATTTTATTATTTCCAGAGTCAGACATGTTCAACTGAATTAAAATTTATATTGGACGTGAGCAAGAGTAACTTCATTGTCAAATATCAATCAAAAGTGGTATTTTTACAAGTGAAAAATTACCATTTTTTAATATTTTCATTACATTATTTAAATTGAAAAAATTACTTTTGAAAACCAAAACATACTCTTCATCCAAGAAAAGGGGAATTTCAACGAAACAGTTGAATTTTCAACCAAAGTGATGAATCTTCGATAAAAAAATGAATTCTCAACCAAAGGTGTAATAATTGATATTTCCTCCACAAAATATTTTAATTTTCACTAAAGAACAGTTGAGTCAGACCAAAAAATAAGAATTTTCCAAGTTTTAGCCAAAACAGACTAATTTGCAAACCAAAAAGAGGGATTTAAAAAAAAAACGGTTGAATTTACAACCCAGAAATATGCATTTTTTACCGAAATAATTGAATTTTCAACCCAAAAAAGACAAGAAGTCAATTTTCAACAAAAAAAGCTCAATTTTCTAAAAACCTGCATTTCCAGTCCAAAAAATTCTTGAAAAAAATTATTTTCAATAAAATAGTTAAGTTTCTTAAATTAAATTTCTTAACCTTCAATTTTCATTTACAAAAATTTAATTTATACCAAAACACATGAATCTTCAATCAAATTTTGTATCTTAAAGGGAATTATCAACCTAATAATTGAATTTTTAACCAAAAAGGTGCATTAGTCATTAAAAAGATTAATATTCTACCAGAAAAAAAAACAAGGTCCAACAAAATATAGACATTTTCAACCAAGAACTATTTTTCAGTAAATAATGAAAAAAATCTCATCCCAAATGTTGAATGTTCAAGCCAAAAGACAATTTTTTGACAAAAAGTTGAATATACAACCCAAAGAAATACGTTTCGTACCAAAGTTATTGAGTTTTGAAACCCAAAAAGATAAATTTTCAACCAAATAAGTTAATTTTCCAGTTTGAAATATCAACTTTCTAGAAAAAATGTAATCGCTACACTTTCAGTAAAAAAAATGCTTTAAAAAAATATCAATAGAATAGTTATATTTGCAATCACAGAAATGCATTTCTACCAAAAAGATGAATTTTCGACCAAAAAAATTAACTTTTAACCAAAGAGCTGAATCTTCAACCCAAAATATGAGTTTCTCACCAACAAAGACAACATTTTAACAAACTAGATCATCTTTCAATTGAATAGACCAATTTTCAACCAAACAGATAATTTTTCAACCAAGATGATTAAATATCTACACACAATTTTTTTTTTTAAATTCAACAAAAAATAGAATACTTAAATTTCCACTTGAAAAATTTAATTTGCAATACAACAAAATTTCAACAAGAAAAATGCGGATGTTTCGAGCAAGAACCGATATATAAATACTCTGTAAATTCCATATGATTCCGCTTTTCTTTCTAAGATATATTTATCGTGAAAAATAATCATTCATTGTGAAAATAATATTTTGACTGGTATCATGCACTAAAATATCAAAAATTTTGATATGAAAATAAACAAAATATTGGGAAATGAACAGAGTTTTTTCGAGAGAAAGCATAATTAGTGCGCACCTAGCGCGCACAATGTCCTAGTATTTTCAAAATGAATTTACGTTGTCGATAACTGGTATCTTTTGAAGATAAAACTATCCAATCGAGAGAAAGAAAATCTTACGTTAACGATACGTATATCTCATAATTCCAAGATATACGTATTATGAGCGTATGCATACGTATTATATAACTTAAATACGTATTACATTCAATTTTAGAATAGCACTTTTAAAATTTCTGAAAAACTAAGGTTGTTCTTAATTTTAGAGTCATTTTTTAGCTTAATTCAAAAGTGTTCGCAGAAAAATTCCGCATCTTTTTTCGATATGAGAATAAAAAAAATATATATTTCCCTATTTCAAAAACCAGTTTTAATTGAATGACTTTGCATGACTTAAATATGCGTAAATTAAACTTAAATAAAATTTTAATACATAATTAATATCTAAAAAAAGAATCCATTGAATGTAAAATATTTGAATCGGAGAATTTAAGACTGAAGATTCACGCGATACCGGCTGAGTTCCTTATATTTCAGACACCCAGCCAGTAAATGTTCCGATTAAAAAAAATGACAAATAATTCCACGAGATGTAACTGAATTGGCGGTGGCTGCTTGGAATGATTAAAATTTGCGTGAGTCGGCATTCTTAAATTCTCCGATTCAAATAATTTCTATTCAATCGATTGTAGCTTCCTGGATACTCTGAATGATTGTCTTATTATTGATGCTATTGATAATAAATCTTTATTCCCTTTTTAGATATAAATTTTTTAGTATTTATAATATTAGTTAAAAAAATATACAAATAAAAACGTCTTTTTAAACCAATATTATAGTATTTTCTCAGATAGAATATTTCTGAATGTTTGTTTAAAATTAAAAGCTTTCCTTTCTGGAGAGTACGTGACAGCGCTCACAGTTTCAGGATTTTCCGGACTGTGACCTATGGGGTTTTTCATATTATAGTAATTTTAAATTAAATTTCTGCTTACCTTGGGTCCAATGCTGTCACTTATTTTCAATAAAGGTGCATTATTTTTCAAAAACTAACTTTTTCCTTGTAATAACTTGAGAAATGGATCAACTTATGGTAAAAATAAAATGTAAACACAAAGAAAGCTTCCTGCAGCTTGTCGCGTCACTTCTCTCAACATACCACCATGAATGTTCGGCGATGATTGCACGGAAACTTGGCTTGATTTGGGACCCTAAGGGCCTGAGGCCCGTCAAGGGAAATGAGAGGGAAGCTTAATGTAGGAGGATTCAAATTTCGTTGCAAGTGAGCACAAGGCTTTAGAATTCATTTTGGTCTTTAAAATTAAAAATTTTTAATAATAACTAAAATTATTAGAATTAACTTTAATTTCTACTATTGATATTACTATAATAACTTGTAATTAATTTAACAATATTCGCTTCAGTAAATAATTACTTGAATTTCAATCACCAATCAAAATAAGCCTTCTTTACAATCTTATTTTTCATTTCTTTATTATTCAGTATTAATGTCGGTTGCGGCTTAATTAAAAAAAAATGGGTACCTAACTATAATAATTATCAATGTTTTCGGAACTTATTTGAACTTAAGGAAGAAGGGCGAAGAAGGGTATCCGAAAAATAAAATGACATAACATTGGAGGTAACAAACATAATTTTTTAAACAATTTAATATTCTCTTTGAATAATGTTGGGAAGTTGCGGCCTTTTCTGAAATTTTTCACTTTTTGTCAACTTTTCACTTAGAGCGAGGTAATAATAATACTAATTTAACAAAAATAATTGTTTAAACAAATGGTTTTTCTTTATATTTATCCTCGTATGTATTAATGATAGGTAGTTGCGGTTTTTTTGTTGAAATTTTTAATCTTTTTTTCAATTTTTCATTTAGAATGAAGCAATATTTAATTAAATTTAACAAACATACTTGTTTCATTAAATTATTATCATTTATAACTTTCTTCCCCTATAATAATGCTGACATTCCCCTGAAGAGAGAATAATAAACTTTAATTACAAAATTTCGAAAGAAAATTATTCAAACAAATTCCATTTGTTTAAATAATTAAAAATCAATAAATTATTTTTAATAAATATTCCACGAGACCAATATTAATAATTTTTAGGAAAAAACGAATTTTCTAAAAAAAAAGATTTGAACAAATTCCATTTGTTTAAATAAATGCAAATTAATTAATCAATGTTAATAACTATTCCACTAGACAAATATAAATAATTTTTGGTAAAAAATATGAGACTACAGTGCTTACAGAATCGTTTTTATGAAGAATTGATATTTTTGGATTTAAGGGTAGTCTTCAGGGACTCGTATAGGGTTGTGTTGGGGGTGTCAAACCCATATGTCCGATACATTAAATTTTTCGTTGGATAATTCTTCACAAGTCTTCATACTTTCCCGTCACATTCTTTCAAACCCTAAAAAATTATTTCAAAAACTGAAAAAAGTGATTTTACCCCATGCATTTTACATGCGAAACTTCAAGTCAAAACCAGCTGCAGTTAAAATAAAAAAAAAACGAAAAAAAAAATATTTAGGGATTTTTTTTTCGGATTTGGAACAAAATGGGGGGGGGGGGAATCGTTGCCCTTAAAAAAATTTTTTGAGCCACCCTAATAAATTTACTGTCAAAAGATTCATTATAGGTCTTAAAATTATTCCCCACTTAAATCCGAAAATAATCATTTTGCACCTAGAATCGCCCACAAGGGCCTTTTTCATGCGGACGTGCACAAAAAATACATATTAATTTTGATTTTGATTTAAATAAATAGGCTCTGAAGGAAAATTTATATCTAACATGATTTATATAGAAAATTTGAAGAATATTTCAAACATCTATTTTATTTCAGACAAATATAATCACAAAAAAAAGAGATTGTTTAAGAAATTATTCGCTCTGTTGTTTCTGTATTATTATGTTCATCATTAAAAAGACAAAGCAAAGTAAAAAATTTCAGAAAATACCGCAACTTTCTAATTATCTGAAAGAAGATAGTTATAATCGATAATAAACTGTTAAAACATTTATGTTCATTAACCTGCATTAGTTATTACCTCACAAAGTGAAAAGTTGACAAAAAGTGGAGAATTTCATTTAGAAAGCAACTATCTAACATTGCTATAGGAGAAGATGTTATAAACAATAGTTTGATTAAAGAATTATATTTATTAAATTTCACTAATTATTAAGTTACTCTAAGCTAAAAGTGAGCAAAAATTGGAATATTTCAGAAAAAACCGCAAACTTCTGGCATTATTGAAAGAGAATATTATGAATAATAATGATCAGTTCTTTAAACAATTATTTTTATTAGCTTGAATTAATTATTTCATCACTCTAATTGAAAATTCAATTAAAAATTTGAAAATTTTAGAAAAAACTGCAACTTTCTAGCATTATTCTGAGAGAATATTATTATAAATTATAATTTATTTAAAAAAAAACATTATTTGTGTTAAATTCAATTGGTTATTGCCTCGCTCTAATTGAAAAGATAAAAAAAAGTTTAAAGATTCGGAAAAACCGCGACTTTTTAAATCTATTCTAAGAGAATATTTCTGAAAATAATAATAAATTGTTCAAACAATTCATGTAAGCTTCTTGTTGTTTGTTTCAAATAGTATTGTATGTGTTATAAACAATAATTTGTGTTTTATAAAACCGCAGAACAACTATATATAGCGCCAGAAACTTGTGAAACCCAATTTTTCACTTATGGGGTGTTTTGGGACCTTATAAAACAGACTTATGGGGGTGATATTTAAAAAAAGTTTCTATTTGTATTCTATATAGCTAATTGTGAGAAGAAATGTTGAGTTTCAATCCCATTCACCTAATATTGACGATTATGAATAAAGTTTACAAAAACGTCTTCTTTTCTTATGGGAAATACGTGTTAAACTTCATGGGGCTTGCGGAATCTCTAAGTATAATTTTTTTTAAAAACGCTTTGGGGGGGGGGGGTCGAACAAATTTGAGGGCGATATGCATGTGAAATCGAGAAAACAAAATTTCCAATGCATTCTGAGAATCTGAGACGAATTGAATCTTTGGTGTGCTCAAATATTGTTTTATGGCGTTGGCCTTTGAGTTTACTTAATTTTAAATTTGGTAATCTACAGTTTACTGCCTTCATTTTCGCAGGTAACATGAAGAATATAGACGCACCAGTTTATTATGGTGTCTCTACTCTATGTATAATCCCTCTTTATCATTAGTATTTATGGTAAATAACAGAGCTGCCAGAACATAGACACGAATTTTTGTAAATAGAATTAATTAAGTTTTCCAGTCTATAACAGATATTTGATTACGACATTTTTGTGGGGGGGGGGGGGCTTGAGCCCTCCTCAGCCCCCTGGCTACGCCACTGGACACAGACGATTTTTTAAACTGGAATGTCTCGTTTACGGAAAAAGATTTTGATTAAAAAAGTTTCTAACATTTACCATTAACAACAATTGAATCATATAATATTATAGTAAATGCTTTAATAAGTAACCCAGAATTTTGCCATTTTTTAAGGCCAGAAACAGTTCAAAAACTGACTCAGACTTAAAAGACCCTGTCTGTAAACGGAAGGTCAGTAAAAGTCACGGATTAAAAAAAAATCTTGCAAAAATCAGGAAATTACTGTAAGAGGCACTTCACAATTTAAGTAACTATCAAGAATAATAAATTTTACATTTTTAAATTTTTATTTGACATTGTTGTATATCATTTATCAAAGATTGTATGTCAAAACTGCTTTTTTTGCAGTTGCTTCCTCCTGGTGATTATAATTTTAGTTAAAAATTCGGTGAGCGTACAACAAATATTTTCTGTGCGTTAGACCCTTCGGAAAAAGTTATCCTTTTTGGTTGAAAATTAAACTGTTTGGTTGAAAACCTGACTTTTTGGCTTGAAAATTCAACTATTTTAGTAGACAATTATGTTTTTCTTAAAAAATCATGTTTTAATGTAGAAAATTCCATTGGAATCTTTTTTGGTTGAAAATTCAATTATTTTTTTGAAAATTCGTCTTTTTTTCTTCAATTCAACTGTTTTCATTTAAAATTAAAATCTTTTCTGGTTAAAATATCAACTATTACATTAATCCTTGAAAATTCATATATGAATTTTCAAACAAAAATGTATTTTTGTTCGAAAATTAATTTATTTAACTCAAAATTTAACTATTACAGTTTAAGATTCATAATTTATTGTAGTGTAAAATTCATTTCATTGATTAAAAGCTTCACTGTTTTGTTGAAAAGTGATATTTTTTAGTGAGAATTCCACTGTTTAGTAGAAAATTCAACTGTTTTACAGGAACATTCGTCTCTTGGCTTGAAAATTCGTGGTTCCTGTTGAAAAATTCATCTCTATGGTTGAAAATTAATTTAATGAAAACTTAACTTTTACATTTTTGTTGCAAATTGATCGCTATTAGTTGAAAATTCAACTATTTATTTGAAAATTTAGGTATAAGTCATGTATTCCTTCTTCTTTGGCAGAAAATTAATCTTCTTGGTTGAAAATTCGTCTTTCTGGATTTCAAAATCATCTTTTTGGTAGAGATTTCATCTTGTTTTATTAAAAATTTAACTATTCTCTTGAAAATTTAATTATTTTGTTGAATATTCGTCTTTTTGGTTAAATTCAACTGTACTGTTACAATATTCCCTGACAATTCATCTTTTTTGGTTGACAATTAATTCTCTAAACTGACATTTATGTAACTATTCCAGTTTAAGATTCTTAATTGTAGTTCAAAATTCAGCACTTTTATGTTATTATGTTGAAAATTGATATAAAACTAACCTTATAAGATTCATTTTTCACCAGACTTGTTATAATTGACCTTTTTTCAATGGTTGATGTTGAAATATTAAAAATTGCAATTTGAAATCCCTCACTTTGGAAGTTTTGTTAATTTTCGGAGTGGAATATCTTTTAGGGAGAAAAAGGAAAAAATATAGGATTTACAGCATACGTGAATTCATTTGAAAATTTCGCGTTGGTCTAGAGCCTTTTTCAATTGATACGCCTAGTTATTTTCTAAACTGCTCAAAATATTTATATTTTCTGGTTTGATAAAACAAGGTGTCGACTTAGTTAGTTGAAATTGGTTTTTGTGTTTCGACTTCGAGACATTTTTTCAACTTAGTCGGTACCACATTCAAGTAAACCTCAAAATAAAAATATTTTGAGCTATTTTGAAAATTGCTCTTTGGTTAGACAAAGGTTTGAAACCAACGCAAAAATGTTCAGAGTGATTAAACGAAGAACTGATTTACAATTTACATATATGGGTACTGTAAATCATTAATTTTTTTATTTTTCTCCCTACAAGATATTCATCTCTGAAAATAAAAAAACCTCATAGTGATGAACTTTAAATTATAATTTTTAATATTTCAACATCGAAAAATGAAGAAAAGTTTCAAATTCTGAAGTCTGAGAAAAAATCAGCCTTATGAGGTATATTAATAATAATAATAATAATTTGAGTTATTTCAATTCTATAATGCATATAAATGTGACAATCCTCTGCTTTGCACTTTAAAAGTCAAATTTCGAAATAAAAGTACATAATTAAATAAATTGATGGGACGCAAGTTCCGAAAACATTGATAATTATTATATTTAAGTATTCACATTTTTTTAAATTAGTTCACAATGGAATTTTGTGAAATAAAATGGAATGCACAATTTGCGAATAATGGTACAAAATAGTGTAAATTATTAACAGTTTTTTTCAGAATATAAAACCGTTGAGGTCTTTTTTATTCTACATAGTTGAAGAAATTTCATGATATAAAAATGTCAACTGATATAATCAAGTATTTTATATGCTTAATCAATAAAAATTTTTGGAGATCAAACCATTCTAATTTGAACACTATATTTTAATTTAGTATTGTGTTTCTAAGATCTAAGTATAAACGAGTGAAGAGATTACGTATAATTTGTATTCATATTTCAGGAGGGTATACTCAAATTTAGGGGTAAAAACGAAAGATTTGTTTTAAGTTTTGTTTATTTTATAATTATACCGTCAGTACAACATTCTTTCATAAAAGTAAAAAATTAATTTATTTCTTATCATATAACATTTTTTACACAACGCGTACATAAATATATAGTATGTATATATTATATTCAAAAAATGTCGAAATTACTTTCTTGGCATTTGCGCAATTTCGAGTGTTCAAATTGTCGAATATAAACCGTACATATAATAAATAATATTACAGACAACATACAATTCCACACATTATTTCTTAATTGCTCAAAGATTGACCTTGGCTATTAAGGTATTTAAAAAACTGAATCGACGTTCGAAGCAGTGAATGCATCAAAATCAAAATGTTCAGAAACTGAAACAAAAATACAAATAACAGAATCGTAAGAATGAAAAATAAGAGACGTGAACAGATGACCCCAGTCTCAAGATTTAAGTATTCTTGATCGAAAAGAGAAATATCCGAAGCTAAAAAATCCAAAGCTTCTTTAATAGTCTGCGGTGGTCGAACTTCAAGCGATATCCGTATTCTCCTCTTTAAATCAAAGTGCTTCAGAAGATAAGAAATTACTTGTTCTTCGCTAGGAGCATCATCTAGAAATTTTGCTTCATTGACATACTTGTAAAAATATCCACTCAGCGATAACCCAGATTTTTCCTCGTACTTCCCATACCTCAAATAACTCAGAAACGATTTCTGAATTTCCGAACTCCAATAAAAATCAAGCAAGGCCTTTTTCATTTCCTCATAGGTTCCATAACCACGAATATTTAACCAATTCTGAGCATCATCGACGAGTGATTGAATGAAATAATATTTCTTAGAGTGTGCATCCAAATTTTCTTCGGCTGCAATGTGCTCGAAATTTTTTATGAAACTTTTTGGATGGGTGGAATTTAATCTTCCGGAGAATTTCAAAGTATCGAAAGGATTGAATTTCTGGTAATGTGAAATTCCTTGGAGTGTATGATTGCTTTCATTGCTGATAAGTTCTGAAGATTTAGAATTATCAACAAAAAGTGAAGGAATGAACGACAAAAACAACCCAAGGCTAACACCTATCATAAATATGACAACAAACTCATCGAGTGTTGCGATAGAAACTTCATTCTTACTTTTGCGAGAGGATTTTTTTGACTTTTTAGGGACAGGGGTAGATTTAATTTCTTCAGGAGCAGAAATTTTCAAAGCTTCAATCTTCTTTAAAACATCCAAAGCTTCTTCGAGTGTTTTCACTGATTGAAGATCAAATGCAGTTTTTACTTCCTCGTTAAAATCAAAGTGTTGGAGAAGATCTGAAATCAGTTCTTCATCGGAGAACGTTGTCTCCAAGAATTGTGCCCCATTGAAGTACTTTAAAAAATATTCTGTCATCGACAAGCCGCAGTTCTTGTCGTATTTCCCTACATCCAGATGATCTAGAAAAGATTGTTCTTTATTTGGACTCCAGTAGAAGTTTAAAAAATCTTTTTTCATCTCCTCGTAAGTTCCGAATCGACAATAATTCTTTAGCCACATTTCAGCATCATCAACAAGTGATTCTATAAAATAATATTGCTTTTCGCTTTCATTCAAATTATCCTCAACTGCTATTTTTTCAATAGTTTCGATGAAACCTTTTGGATGTTGGGTATCGTTGTGTCCGGAAAATTTAACTTTTTCAAAAGGATTGAACGATTCATAAGTTTTATTATTTTCTTGAGACGTGAAAGTAGAAGCCAGGTCTTCTACTTGGTCATTTTTCAAATCCTCAAAATTTTGCATTGCTTCTAGAATTTTGTCTGAGTAGTAATCCGTGACGAAGTCGTTATAATCGAGCTCCTTCAGGCTTTGATCGCTCTGAGACATCTTGAGGGGTGCAGAAGAAGACATGCCGTAGAATTATTCTCCAATTATTGCCGTAGAATCTGTAAATAAAAACAAGAAAATGTATCTTTCAATCTTTGAAGCGAAAATTTAAAAATGATAAATTATTTTTAACCTAATTGAAAGGAGTCTAAACTTATTCTAGAATAATTCTAAAAGGCGCAAATTATCAGGGTGGCTACAGGTCAGGAAAATTAAAAAAAATCAGGGAGTTGTAAGCTAGTCAGGGAATTTGCAATAAACTGAAGTTGAAGTTAATATTATCTTAGTATTTAGTCGAGGGGCTAATTATTACTCCTGCAATTTGGTGTACACTCTCTCTGCAATTCTTCGCAATCTTTAACAATACCTTGTAATCCCCGTTGCGAAAATATATTTTAAGAAATTCAATATAAATTCATATTGATTTTCCTATAATGAATTTCTTATGATTCTTTCGCGATTATAGAAAATCATCATAAGAAAATCAGTATAGAAATCAAGAATGTTAAAACATTGAAAGAGTTGATGCACAAAACAGGGAAAGTACAAACAAGTGATTTGTTTATTTTTAGATTTTCATGAGAATTTCCACGGAGTTTAAGCGATTCCGTGAGATTTCGTAAAAATCTCACGGAATTTCAAAGATTTCCAATCATTATATCAGGACGTTTTAAGGGATTCCAAAGGATTTCTACAAATTTCGAGGAACTTCCACGGATTTGAACGCTTTTAACAGAATTTCTAAGTACTGTAAGTAATTTAAAAAGATTCCGTTGGCTTTTAAAAGATTACAAAATATTTCCACGCATTTCAAGGAATTTTGCATCATTTTGAGGGAGTTTAGAGGAGTTTAAAGATTTTCCCAGTGTTTTCTGAGGATTTTAAGGAATTCCAAAGGATTGCAAGAGATTTCAAGGTATTTTAAGGTAATTTGAGGAATTCCATAAAATTATAGGATTTAAAAATTTTATAGGAATTTAGACGGGTTTTTTTTAGAGAACTTTAATGAATAAGTTCAATTTAATTTAATTTCAACAAATTTATGGATTTTAATCGATTTCGTCAGATTTCATAAAACTTTCACGGAATTTCAAAGATTTCCAATCATTATATCAGGAGGTTTTAAGGGATTCCAAAGGATTTCTACAAATTTCGAAGGACTTCCACAGATTTTTAAGCTTTTAACAGGATTTCTAAATACTTTAACTTTTGAAAGATTTCATCGATTTTTAAGAGAATAAAAATATTTCCATGGATGCCATGGAGTTTTAAAGATTGTTATGGATACAACATTTTTTTTTAGAGATCTTTAATGAATAAGTTCAATTTAAATAATATTTAAGGGCTTTCAAATAATTTTTACTTTTTAAATAGATTTTTACGTTTTCCAACGATTTCAAAGGATTTTAAAATACTTAAAGAGATATAGAAAATGTCGAGGTATTTCAAAGAAATTTTTGATAGATATTTCAACGTTTTATATAGAGAACTTTAATGAATAAGTTTAATTCAATTTATATTGTAGGAATTTCAAATTATTTATACTTTACCGAATAAATTAAAATTTATTTTAAGTGAATTATGCGGATTTAAACAATTCAAGGAGGGAGGATTAAGATTCGTAGGAACTCTAATTTTTTTAAGGATTATGGGGAATTTACAAATACAAATTTCCAAAGGTATAAAGGGATTCCAAGAGATCCAAAAAGGTTTTCGTATGGAGTTCAATTAAATCTTACAAGATTTTAAAGATATAAAGGGAATTCCTTAAATTTTCGCGGTGTAAACTTTAATTGTGAAGAATCGCTATTTCTATGTTCTTCCAAGAGATTATGGGTTATCTTAATCTAAATCGTTCCTTTGTAATTTCTCTACTTTTCACATTAATTCCTCAAATATTTGTGTATTATTTATTCCAATGCTGATTATCCTATAATTGTTTTCTATGTAATTATTTTCCATAATGAATTTCTTATAATCCATGGAAGTTTTTGCAATCCTATGCAGTATTGCAATCTAGTGTATACCAAGAATCCGAGTAACTAACCCCTCTTATTTTGTTGAAAATTCAACAATTTTGATAGACATTACATCTTTTTTGGTCAAAAATTACAACTATTAAGTTAAGAATTAATCTATTTTGGTTGAGCTTTCAATTAATTTGTCGAGTTCGTCCTTTTCTTTGCCTGAATTCAACTGTGTTTTTCTTTAAAATTAATGTATTTTTTAGTTAAAATGGCAACTATTATATTTTTAGATTCTTTGGTTGAATATTAGTTTTTTGAAATTGAAAATTTAATTTTGCAACTGAAAATGTAACTGTTATATTCCTTCGGTTAAAAATTCATCTCTTTTGATTGAAATTTAATCTTCTTGGTTAAAATTCATCTGTTTAGTTGAAAATGTAAATATTTGGTTGAAAATGATGTTTTTTATTGAAAATTTAACTATTCTATTTTAAGTTGAAATTTATCTGTTTTAGGCGAAAATTCGGCTTTTTTGGATCTTAAGTAATCTCATTAGTTTAAACTTCATTTTTTTTATTAAAAATTCATTTCATTGGCTGAAAATAAGTTGTTTTAAATTAAAAAATGATTTTTGAAACTGAGAAGGTAACTTCTAGTTTTTGTAAAAAATGTATCTGTCTTAGGTGCAAGTTCAACATTTTTTTTAAATACATATACGTCTTATTGGTAGTAAAGTAAATTCATTAGTTAAGACTTTATCTTTTTGGTTAAAAATTCATTCTTTTTAAGTTATTTTTCTAATTGAAAATTTTACTCTTTTTTTGTTGATTTTTATTTTTTTAGTTGAAAATTTATCTTTTGGGTTGAAAATTCAACTATTTCGTTAAATTATTTTTTTGTCGAATATTCACCATTTTCGTATTTTTTGGTAGTAAATTAATCTCATTAATGAAATCTTTATCTTCTTGGTTGAACATTATTTTTGTTGATAACTTATTTTTCTAATTGAAAATTTTACTTTTTTTTGTTGATTTTTATTTTAGTTGAAAATTCATATATTCTGTTGAAAATTGGTATTTTTTGGTGAAAAATTTATCTTTTGGATTGAAAATTCAACTATTTCGTTAAATTACTTCTTTGTTGAATATTTACCATTTTCGTTAAAATTTCATTTTTTTTCGTTGAGAATTTAACTATATATTTTGTTAAAAATAATGTTTTCAAACTGGAAATATAACTATTCTATTTTTGCTTGGAAATGTATCTTTTTTAATTGATAATTCGTATTTTTTAGTTGAAAAGTCAACTTTTTTGTTGCATATTTCTCTTTTTGGTTTGAAAATCAGTCTGTATTTGTTGAGGATTCAACTGATTTGTTCAACATTGCATGACTTGTCACTAAAAGTGTTTAAAATAAATTTATAAACAAACATTTTCAGTTTAAAAATCATTTTTCAATTTTAGAAAACAGATTTTCAACAAAAGAAATGAATTTTCAATCGAAAAATAAAGTTTAAACTAATGAGATTACTTTAGGCCCAAGAAAGCCGAATTTTTATCTAAAACAGATAAATTTTCAAATTAAAATAGAATAGTTAAATTTGCAGTAATAAACATTATTTTTAAACAACTAGTTACATTTGAAATCAAACAGATGAATTTTCAACCAAGAAGATTAAATTTCTATAAAAAAAGATAAAGTTTCAACCAAAGAAATATAACAGTTACATGTTCAGTGGAAAAATTCAATTTTTCAATTTAAAAAAAAAAAATAATTTTCAACCAAGCAGATTACTTTTCTACCAAAAAGACGAATTTTCAACAAAATAGTTGAATTTTCACCTAAAACAGATATATTTTAAACTTAAAATAAAACATTTAAATTTTCAGTAAAAAAATTATGTTCTACAAAAAAAAAAGAGAAAACTTCAACAAAATAGTTAAATTTTCAACTAAACAGGTGAATTTTGAACGAATAGGATAAATTTTCAAACAAATATTAAATAGTTCAATCTTCAGTTAAATTTTTCTTTAATTCTCAACAAAATTGTTAAATTTTAATCAAGAAATGTTTTTTCAACTAAAATCATCAACCCAAAAAATGAATTTATCAAGAAAGTAGTCCGACTTTCAACTAAGTAGTTGAATTTTCAAACAAAAAAGCTGTATTGTCAACGAAAAATGTAATATTTGCTATTTTAACTAAAAAAGGCTTTTTATCATTTTAGTCATTTTAAAGATAAAACAGTTGAATTCAGCCAAAAAAGGCGAACTAACAAAATCAGGTAAATGCACAACCAAAATAGATTAATTTAAAATTAAATAGTTGTGATTTTCAACCAAAAAAGATGCAGTGTCTACAAAAATTGTTGAATTTTCAACAAAATATGAGGGGTTAGTTACTCGGATTCTTAGTGTATACTAAATTGCAAGATTGCATAGGATTGCAAAAAATTCAATGGATTATAAGAAATTCATTATAGAAAATCATCATATAGAAAACAATTATAGGATAATCAGCATTGGAATAAATAATACAAAGGTATTGAAGGAATTAATGTAAAAAGTAGAGAAACAACAAAGGAACGATTTAGATCAAGATAACCCATAATCTCTTGGAAGTACAGAAAAATAGCAATTCTTCACAAATAAAGTTTACACAGCTACAACTTTAGGAATTCCCTTGATATCATTAAAATTTTGTAAAATATAATTAAAATCCATAAGAAAACCTTTTGGAATGTCTTGAAATGCCTACATACCTTTGGAAATATGTATTTGTAAATCCATTAAAATCTGTTGAAATACATTCTTGTCATTTTTTATTCATACGCAACTTAATACTCACAAGGAAAAAAGTTAAACTGCCAATTTTTGTTAACTAACTAGAAATGACATATCGATTTGAAATTTTGCCATAAAAGAAGTATTAATAATGTTTTAAAGTATCGAATCAAGAAGTCCTTTCTATTCTAGCATCAACTTTGAATATTTATATTAATGAATTAAAGTTTACTCTAGGAAACAGATTTTTCAAATATTACAAATTACTATAACTTCCCTACTGTTTAATAAAATATTTTAATACAGGACGGCTAATAAACCGGGAATTCGGGAAATAACCGGGAATGTTTTGAGACCGGCTATTTTACAAATTCATAGAAGAAAAATCATATAACATGATATAAATGCAATTTTAAATTAGTTCCATTTAAACGCAGTTGATAATTTTTTCAATTATGAAAGTTGATTAAGTTTATAATGCATAATTCTAAAATCTTTTAGTTTAAAATTTTTTCATTTTAGATTTTTATTTCAAAGCGTACATTTACAATTTGAAGAGTTTCAACATGCAGTTTTCAAGACTTACAAAAAAAATTGAAAGCGTTTGAAATTGAAATTGTGATGAAAAAACGTTAAAATTAACTTCACAAGACGGTTCTGAATCTGTTTACAGTGGAACATTTTAATAATCCTGAAAAATAAAATTCCCGACACTGTAAAATTCATGAATTATAAAATTCCCGAACAGTTTATAATATTAACGAATTAGAAAATCCCAGAATAATAAAATTTCCAACAGTGTGAGAGTTTGAGTTTTTTCTGTAATTTTGTATTAAAAGCGTTTATTGGAACATTTACAAAAAGTTTCGAAATTTACCTTTTTTCTGCTTTTGAATAGTATTATTATATAGATATATTTATAATTGACTTCGCTTCAAAAAATGTTTTATTGAAATGACTGGGACAAAAACTATATAAGAAAATGTCGACGTCATCTCCAAAAAGTAATATAAAGTTTTCTTAATTCAAAAAGAAAAATATTGAGATAAATACATGTCTCATTTTAGAATTTGTCCATATGGAAATGCAATTTTGAATAAACATGTAACAGTGTGGAAATATGCAACAGAGTTTAATTCTTTATATTTTTTAGAATTTTCTTGATAATTAAATTCCGGAAAGTGGAATCTAAAATAAATTAAAAATCATTGAAGCTATATTTAAACATTGCAGCTTCATTTCACTGGACTGCAAAGTTTGTGTTTGTATTTCTTTTGTTACATACAGGTTACATTCGTGAAAAAAATTTACTAAATTAAGCAGTATACATTGTTTGAATGCATTACGTAAGTTTAACGTATAAAAAAATAGTATTTTATATCATATTTTGGAATTTATAGGTACTTTTCAAAGGTTAAGCCTTGCAAGTTACTTTTAGGTTACGTTTGTGGCATAGCCAACATGTAACCAATATGCAACATAAATTTTGTTTTATTTTCCCAGTAATATATTACAGAATTTTTGTATGGAAATTCCGATATTATAAAAAATGAACTATTATAGATATATTTCATAAATAAATAAGTCCTCAACCTTTTTTAGATTTTCTTGGATAAATGTTTGTTGTTATTTGTTTTTCTTCAAAATTACCCAGCTATCTTACATCAAATATTATTAAATTTACTGAGGAAATATAATTATAAACAATATTTTACCTTATTTATATCATTTATTCCATCATGGATAAAATTGCTCCAAAATTTGCGAAATAGTCAAATAGCTGGACGTGCATACTTTCATGCGCGTCTTTCTGATGCTCAACAAGAAATGTCAATTCAGGTGAATTTCAGGGATAATAGGGCAGGTCAAGAAGCTGCACCTTTTTTGAGCTGCACTCTGCAGGTATGACCCGTACAGTCAGGGCCAAAATTTTGTGACGTTGAAATATTTTTTAAATGTTCGAGAAAGCTATCAAATATTCTATAAATTATTATATATTTTTGTATGTAAATAAAATTGACTAGCTTTAAATTCTATTTCATTTTTGTCCTAGCAATCGAGAACAATTGCACATGAGCATCGTTTAACATTTTTTCGAAATAATATGTACCCTCACTTTAAACATAAATGAACGGTTTGCAATACCGAACATAGATGACCAACATTTTTATCGAAAATGGGTTTAATTGCATAAAAAGTTCTTAACAAAAAAATACATATTTAGGTAAAAGGACTTTTTCAAATGCAATTGTTGAAACAAACCAATTTAATTACATTTTTAGTTACAATTTTAAGGCAGTAATAATTTTTTTAAACATTTTAGCATTGCCATTTTTTAAAATTATTATTATTTAATGAAGAAACATAATTTTTTTTTCGAATTTTAAACAAAAAATATATCTGCCGTACTGTGTTATCGCGATCTTCAATTTTGAGTTTCTCGGAATAGAATAATTTTTGTTCGATCAAATATTTTATGTTATCATTCACCATCCCCATATCTCGAAAGAAACTTTTTAATGTTTGCAAGAAATTGTAAATTCCTTTGTTAATCACAAACCAAAGCCGATTTTGAAAACCAATGAAATTTTTATCTCAAAATTATCGATCGATTTTCTCGGAATTGCCTAACTTTTTCATACAAAACTTTATTTGCCGTATTCAGAAAGTTAATATTTCGGATACATGATTTTATTTTATTTTTAAACGGAATAATTTATACGGGGATGGAATTTTTTTCGTGTTTCCCGACATTAAATACGAGTAATTAATGAAATAATGATAGCAAGTCTCGGTGTTTATAGGAAAGTTAGAATTTTTTTGGTCAATTTTATAAATTTTCAAAAATAGCAGTCTTTCGGTAGGAATATTGAAATAAAACTTTTTTGCTTTTTTCTAATCTTTTGCTAATTTCATATAGAATGCATTTGCAATTGAAAAATGGTAAAGCTGAATTTCATGAATAATTTAAGATTCAAATTTTTAATAATAAAAATTTTCAATTGCAATCGTTCAAAATTATTTCATTTTAAAACGAAAATTTGTAACCATGGAGCCCCTGCATCCACTGCAGCCCAAAATAGCTTCATAACTTCTTACACCAGTGGAATTAGACATAAAAATCGAGTCAATTAACAAAAATTCCGAAGGTCTTAAAAAAAATGGTATAGTTGTTTTTTTATATGTTGAAAATAAAATACAATTTTGCAAAATGTGATCGGATCGACAATTCGTTTAAAAAAATTCATTTGCAAAATTTGCCCCCCATTGCTCCACGAAAATTTAAAACATGCTGCAAAGTTGAATAATTATAAACTCAGTCACTATTCTGTATTAAATTTGCAAAACGTTCGTGATACGGCAACATTATTAAATATGAATGAATTATTATTTTATTAATCACTCCCCAGCGAAAATACCGAAGGTTTTGCAAAATTTTAATTCTGCTTTTTTCGACTGAGAAGAAACTATTTTATGATTTGCAAAGCTAATTTCTGTTATTCTATGAAAACTTTAAAATTAACACCCTTATCAAAAACTTTCTATATTTTTATCAAAAAATCATAGTAGACGTGCAATACTTCAAAAAAGTTGCAAAATTGTTTTTAATATGCACGACAAATTATTCATCCTTTTACATATTTCATCCGAAAAAACCTTATAGTAAAATGAATGTCATGTTTTTAACATAGGAGTATATTTTTCCAATTTTTGAAAGCTACTCAAAGAAGCAATTCCAAATAATATCATCTTGTAGTGTTTTTCTACAAAATTAACTTTGGTTACTTGTAATTCAAAACACATTTTTTATATAAAATTTGTCCCTCTATATTACTATAAGGTGTTACACCAGAGTTCATTTTCGTGCAATATAATATTTCATATTCATACAAAATAATATATTTTAAATAACATAAAATTGTTGTAAAAAACATAGTGAACCAAATTCATGAAATAAAATTTGATTTAAAAACTCAAAATTTGGTTAAAAATCGATCTTCAGAAACTTTCAGTAATGATAGAAAACATGATAGCGGAGGTATAGTCAATTGTAGTTTTATATAATTAATAAGGGGGTTTAAAGAGGAACAGGTATTTTACTGCCCCCCCCCCCGTATTGTAAATTAAATAAATGATTAATTTTTAATAAATTTGAATTATGAATATAAATAATTAATTTGATTTATTTTATTCAGTTTCAACTCTGCGTAATTATTAGTATATAAAGGTTGACTGGAAATGCGAGGGAGAAATAAATAAATTAAGTAATTAAAAATAATATTTTTAATAACATGAAATCTTTAATTTATTAAATAAAGTTTTATTTAAAAAACACAAGTTTAGCTACAAAGCAATTTTATTTATTCGTAAATATTGATAAAATAATAAACATTTTTCTTGCTAAAACTTTGGAAAATATTAAGAAACGTGGAAACCAAGGCAAATAAGCTAACTAATCAGTAACTTTTTATGTTGTTTGCCAATAGGTCCTTTAGTATGTGTTCAATCGGTAAAATAAAATTACACATCTACACGCACGGAAAATTATTTTATCCAAAATCTGTACAATAACAATTACTTTATATATTTTTGTTTGAATTTTTTTAAAGTCCTGCAAAAACCTTGATCTTTTTACGCACATTTCACTCTTAAAATTCTCAATAAAATGAATGAAGTATTTTTAGCATACGGAAGAATATTTGCAAGTTTCTAAAATCTACTCAAACAAACAATTTTGAATAATAATATTTTACTGTTCTTCTAAATTTTGTAGGAGCAGACATTTAGGAAACGTCTTTTAAGAATATAAATTCTTTTTCTTGTTTATTTGGTTTTGAGATGTCTAATATACTTGTTTTGGGTGTTTTTCGACAGTTTCATTGAACCTTCCTTTGATTCTTCCTGAATCCAAAATTTGCATTATTATAAATAAATGTGCACATTAGTTTTGCATGAACTATTTATATATAATACAAATAAGTTTAAAATATGAATAACGTGTCTTATTTCTTAAACATGAAAACATGTGCGTTTTCGGAATGTTAATGGTGACGATATTGAACTAGTGTGACTCCTATTGCAGATAGTATAGCAACAGTATCGATACTGATAATAAAGTTTCTTCTTCTCCATCTAAACGAATTCGTACAGCAATTTATTTATATTTAACTTCAAAGTTTTAATATATCGAATATAAATAAATTTTTCTGTATAAATATTTTAACATTTGAAAGCTTTTAATTTGTTAAGTGTAAATTTAAAGAACCAAATTATTCCACTACTTTGAAATTTCAAGACCAGAACGTTGATTGCGGATTCCTTTGTAATCCGAAATCCTCAATTTGGAATGCTTTTAAATTATTTAAATAAAGCAGATGTTTGTGTGAGTCACAAGAATCAACTTGTGCCCTGGAATTTCAGAATCTCCGAATATGTATATAAATATTCTCACAGAAGGATATAACTCTTGATTTCAATAAGGTCAAAAGTGTCCAAAAGAAGTTGAGGATGTTAGCTCCTCGCTAAACGAAATCAATCTTCTTAAAATAATATATATTTTAAACCTGTTAGTCAGTAAAGAGAAATTAAAAGTAATAATAATAAAGCGTATAAAAAAAGATCCAAGATTAACATTGATTTTTCCAATTCTTTATGAATGAATTGCATTCAAAAACAGGTTGCAGGAGCATCTTTTTTAAAATAGTGCATGAAATATTTTTTCTCAAATCTAAGCTTTCAAGATTCTAAAATTAATGTTTAACTCCTTGATTTCTAAATTATACAATTTTGAGAAATTTAAATTTGTAATCAGAATTGTTTTTTTTATATTTGAATCTTAAAGCATTAACTTTTAAATTCTTCCATTTCAAACAAAAGTGATTCGCTGCCAATCTTCAAGCTTCAAAGTGACCGTTTTAATCGAGGATAAAATTCTCGATCCTTTCGCCCGGTTCGTAAAAATTTGTCACGATCACTGAAATAAAAAACTTTGAATTCTTGAGCTGAAGTTGTTTTCATTTGATGTGAATCAAAACTGAACTGCAAATTAAAGCACTCATAATGGAACTTTTGAGGGTGAAAAACTGGTAATCTATGATTTTGAAGTGAGCTATTTAAAATTTTAAAATATTTATTGAAAGTTGTGACTTTAAAAATTGGAATATTGCTGCCAAGCTTTTTTAATTAAAAAACGAACCTTTTTGTATTTGGTGATATGAAAGTACATGTATGAAATAAAACACAATTTTAAGAAATATGATATGTGATTTATTTTCTATTGACAATATTTGGTATATGCGACACTTAAATTAACTTATTGATATTTAATTTATTAATAGCTACTTCTCTTAATATTAATTCAAACTGAAAATAGTTGCTTGAATACTATAAAAAATAGGCATTTTTGTATTGTAATCAAAGTTTTTCGAAAACAGAATCGTGAATTCGAATATCTACTATTGTTTAACTGAAAACTTAGGAAGAATTCACTCTTTCCAAACAATATTTTCAATTCACTAAATTCGATTTATAGTTGGCCACTATAATCGATTTCGTTATCATAAAGTAAAAATTAAACAGTAGATAATGAAACCAACACAATGAAAAAATCGAAATACATATTCCTCAGGGAGCGTAATTTCCAAGTAGGTATTTTTCTGTAAATTAAACAGAAATGTTAAAATACGCTGGTAATGAAAATTGCCGTCAGAGAGATATTAATTATGCCGAGTGCAATCACAGTTTTTAGACAGATATCGAAAAAATAATTAAAAACTTGTATATTTGCTAATTTAAGCACCACATATTCAGCAATAATAACGCAAAATGCAATACTCAGGCCGATCATGATATTAATTCTGTATTTATAGAAAAAAGAATTATCCAAAGTTTCTGCGTTTGCTAAAATATCCAAAGCTTCTTCGAGGGTCTTCACTGGCCGAACTTTAAGTGCAATTCGTATTTTCAACTTGAAATGAAAGTGATTCAGAAGATAAGAAATCACTTTTTCCTCGCTGGGAGCATCTTCCAGAAATTTCGCTTCATTAACATACTTGAAAAAATATCTATTCAGCGACAATCCAGATTCTTCGTCGTACTTCCCATCTATTAAATAATCCAGAAACGATTTCTGAATTTCTGGACTCCAATAAAATTCAAGCAAGGCCTCTTTCATTTCCTCATACGTTCCATAACCACGAACATTCAACCAATCCTGAGCATCATCGACGAGTGATTGAATGAAATAATATTTCTTGGTGTTCAAATCCAAATTTTCTTCCGCTGAAATGTGCTCGAAATTTTGAATGAAACTTTTTGGATGGATTGAATTTGATCTTCCGGAAAATTTCAAAGTTTCGAAAGGGTTAAATTTTTGGAAGTGTGGAATCTCTGTGTATGTATTATTGTGCTCATTGATGATATTCGCAATTGTCTGATTATCCCCAACAGATATATCGTCAGGGTAAAAAACCCTGATTATAATACATTCTGCATATAAAGCGATTAAAAATGTCAGGATAATTACCGGGAATGTTAATTCGCCACGCCATATTCTATCTAAATCTGGTCTAAATGAAAACTTATTTCTATGTTTTTTGTAGGATTCTGATTTTCTTGACTTTTTGTGGATAGGAACTTCAACCTTCTTTAAAACATCCAAAGCTTCTTCGAGGGTTTTCACTGATTGAAGTTGAAAGGCAGTTTCTACTTTCTCGTTAAAATCAAAGTGTTGGAGAAGATCTGAAATCAGTTCTTCATCGGAGAAAGTTGTGTCCAAGAATTTTGCCCCATTGAAGTACTTTAAAAAATATTCTGTCATCGACAATTCGCAGTTTTTGTCGTATTTCCCTACATCCAGATGATCTAGAAAAGATTGTTGTTTATTTGAACTCCAGTAGAAGTTTAAAAAATCAGTTTTCATCTCCTCGTAACTTCCGAATCGACGATTTTTTAACCAGATTCCAGCATCACCGACAAGTGATTCGATGAAATAATACTGCTTTTCGCTTTCATTTAGATTAGCCTCAACTGCTATTTTTTCGAATGTTCCGATGAAATTTGTTGGATGTTGGGTATCATTTTGGCCGGAAAATTTAACATTTTTGAAAGGATTGAGTTTTTTGAAGAGTTCATTATTTTCTTTGGGTTGGGGAATAGAGGCAATTTCTTCTACTTGGTCCTTTTTCAAATCCTCAAAATTTAGTATCGCTTCTTGAATTTTTTCTGTATAATCGACCTCCTCCTTATTTTTGACGGTCTCGGACATCCTGCTCGGTTAAGAAGAATAAATTTGATGTGTCCTTCAATCTGAAAGCAATCTGAAAAATATAATATTAAAATATATTGTACTGCATTTTAATAAATCGAACGTATGTTCACGTAATTTAAGTTAAACGTTAAAACTACTATTATCTACATGACAAAATTATCGCTATTCTAATTATCATCTCAGAACACAAGTCTTCCATTCATTTTCTCGTTCTTCAACAGATATTAGGTTTGTTTTTATGAAACACTTGTTTAAAAAATTTATAATCAGTATTAAAAATTAACATAATGATACAATAATTCCCAATTTACAATCATTGTTGTTGAATACCTGACTGGTGGCATACTGCGTGAATATGAATTTAAGTGACTGGTTTCAGTTCGTTCTTTTGAATGTTCTAGAATTCTGTAAATCGCAATTTCTAAATGAGGAATTTCAATTCTAAAAATTCATTTCTAAAAGAGAAAATTTAAATTATAAATGATTCTTCAATAATAAAGGCTGTTTCTTTAAAACTGTTCTGTTCTTAAATTTTTGACAAAATGTTTCAAAAATAACAAAAGGATTCTATTCAAACATCCTTCATAAGAAAAATTCGAATAATTTTAAATATATTTAGAAGTTTTTAAAAAATTTCAAAAATAATAAGAAAATTTGAAAAAATTTAAAAAAACTGAAAACAAAATGTAGAGTTTTTGAGATTTCGAAATAAAATGTTAAAGTTCTTTACAAAGATTTTGAAAGGTTTCAAGATAATACAAAAATGTCTCAAGATTCATGAGGATATTTAAAGCGATTTTTTATTTTGAAAAGATTATTTTGAGAGAATATTTCGAAGGATTTTAAAACATCACAAAAGATTTCCAAAAAGGTCAAAAACGGATCCAGAAGATTTTAAGCCAATTTTCGGAATACTTTGAACCAGTTTAAAAGATATTAAGGAATTGTAAAAGTTTTGAAGAGATTAAAAATACACATTTTAAAACTTTGAAAGATTACCTAAAACTTAGAAAATACTTTAAAATTTTTGCCAGGCGTCAAAAAGTCCTAAATATCTGTTAATCTGACTCAAATTTTTCCTACAATTTTGTAAAATCCTGTACAATAAAAATATCTGAAATCTTAACAAATCTTTTGGCATTTTCTCGAGAACCCTAGGAAAATTATATTTACATAACCTTAAAGCAAATAAAATTAGAAAATAAATATTTATTCGATATTTTTTAAATTATTTCTCCCTTCAAATTATAATTTTCCTACAATTTTTGTTCTTTCTCGAATGAAATTTTTTAAAATGAAAATTGAACAATTTTGTTGACGATTTGTCTTATTAGTTTGAAAATTTATATCTTGCGGTAAAAATTTAATCTTTTACTAAGATTGCAACTGTTTGTTCATAAATATCAACTTTCATGTTTTTCGTTGATAATACCTCTTTTTTAGTTGAAAATTCAACTACTTAGCTGAAAGTGAAACTACTTTGCTGAAAGTGAAACTACTTTGTTAAAAATTATTCACTTCTTTGGTTAAAGATTCATACTTTTAGTTCAAAATTCATCTATTTGTTTGAAAATGTAATTATTTTATTGAAAACTTGTCTTTTTTGGATGAATCTGAAATTTACAAACATCTTTTTGAATTTTCTCAAGAATTTTAAGAAAATTATATTTACATGACCTTGAAAAGAAATAAATCTAATAAATAAGTAGTTATTGGAAATTTGTTTTTTGTATTAAAATTTATGTTTCCCTTCACATCGAAAAACTACGCGCGCGAATACTAGTAATAAAAAAGGGGTATAACGAAATTTCTCGAAAATCTCGCACTCATTGTTGTTTAAAAACTTTGAAACATTTCAAGTGATTTCACGTATTTGCTAAAGATTTCAAGTGAGTCAAGAATATTTCAAGGGATTTCGAAGAATATTTTGAGATTTCATAGCTGATAAAAGGATCTTTATGGATTTCAACTAATTTTAGAGTATTTTAAAAGATTTTAAGGGTTATCGAAGTATTCCAAAATATTTTAAGGCATTTCAAGTTATTCCTGAAGATTTCTGCGGGTTTTACAAGCTATTAAAAGATTTCTAAATATTTTCAGAAATTTCAGAAGATTTCCAAGGTTTGAAAAATATTTTTAAAGTTTTCAGGGGAGCTCTAAGAATTTCAAATAATTAATTTATAATTTCAACAGGTTATCAAAAATATGGTACATTTCAAATAATTTCAAACAAAATGGGATTTAAAAATGTATTAATAATTAATTAAAAATACGTATTTGTGACTAATTTAGCCCTTTCAAGCCCAATATAACTTGGAAATATTCTAGTCTAATTAATATTCTACTCCAAATACATATGGCTAGTTAGGTTGCAAAACTCTATGAATGTAATCAGAAAAATTTTCAAAACGTTATAAATCTCTATTCTAAAAAGGCTGCGTCTAGTCGTCCCGAATTTCGGGACGACTAGCCGGCAATCAAGAAAAATGCTAGTCATCCCGAAATTCGGGACGACTAGCCTATTTCTACCATTTGGCTAGTCATCCCGAAATTCGGGACGACTAGCCTATTTCTAGCATTTGGCTCGTCATCCCGAAAATAATGCACTTTATTAATTCTACTGTTTTTAACTAGACCAAAATTACCAAAATTGACAATCCTATTTTCTCCATTCGGCTAGTCGTCCCAAAAATAATGCATTTTAGGAAATTTCTCGTTTTAACTAGACAAAAATCACAAAAAATGTTTTGTGACATGTCACAGGGGTGCCTTTCCGCCCCCACGAGGCGTTGGAAAAGGGGTAGGGGTGTTACCTTACATTATTTCTGTGACTAGTCACAGGGGTGCCTTCCCGCCCCCACGAGGCGTTGGAAAAGGGGTGGGGGTGTTACCTTACACTATTTCTGTGACTAGTCACAGGGGTGCCTTCCCGCCCCCACGAGGCGTTGGAAAAGGGGTAGGGGTGTTACCTTACATTATTTCTGTGACTAGTCACAGGGGTACCTTCCCGTCCCCACGAGACGTTGGAAAAAGGGTATGGGTGTTACCTTACATTATTTTTGTGACCTGTCACAGGAGTGCCTTTCCGCCCCCACGAGGCGTTGGAAAAGGGGTAGGGGTGTTACCTTACATTATTTTTGTGACCTGTCACAGGGGTGCCTTTCCGCCCCCACGAGGCGTTGGAAAAGGGGTAGGGGTGTTACGGCCAGTATAGGCCGGCACACAGAACAGCTGATCTATATGTCACGTGATCGTTAACCAACGCGCAATAACACGCAAAATCGAACGAAAAACCGAATAAAGATGCAGTGCTCTCAATTCGGCTCCCCAACTGTACTGCGCATGCGTCGCATCGGCAGTCTCATTGGCCGTAAAGAACTTGCTTTTTGGGAATTATTAAATGTTTAAATAAATTTTTCATGATAAATCATCATTGTAGAATTAATTAAATTAATTTTTGGATCACAAAAAAGTGTTTTAGAGTGCGAGAGCGAATAATGATTGAATTTTACTCTTTACAAATGAATTATTGATTCTAAATACAAAGGCAAGAAGTGTATCTAGTCAAGAGTCTATAGATCACTTCAAAGGAAGGTCCAATCAGAGCACGGAAATCATGGGAAAGTTTCGAACGACCTTGAGCCTGCCGTGACACAGTGTAAATACATAATTTGGATACGTTAAAGCTTAAAAGACTACACATTATACAATATAACCTAACTTTTAGTTTTATCCGTTTTTTAACATTTATTTTCAATTAGGGATGAATAGCAGTTTTTTTAATCTTCGGCTTACTCAAAAGGAGAGAAATAAAAAAGAATACATAATTTTCGGGACGACTAGCCAAATGCTGAAAATGGGCTAGTCGTCCCGAATTTCGGGACGACTAGCCAAATATTGAAAACGGGCTAGTCATCCCGAATTTCGGGACGACGAGACACTTCGTTCTAAAAAATATTTTCTAAAAATAGCGTAACAAAATTTTGTTTTCTACTTAATTATCAAACCAACAGTTTTTTAAATTTTAAATTAAGTGGAAAACGTTCAAATTTATATAATTTTGTCTGAAATTGAAAATTTCACAATTGTCCTATTATCTCAAAATTTCGTCGTTCAGAATTGAATAATTTCAAAATTGTACTATTATTTCAAATTGCAATCGTTCTGAATTGAATAATTTCAGATTGAAAGTCTCATAATCATTTTACAATTTCAAATTTAATTCGCACCAACTTATTAAATTTGAACATGGAAATTTTAATAGTTGGACGAGTTTAAATTAAAACTGTAAAAAATTGAACATTTTCAAATTGAAAGTTTTGGAATTGAACAAATTCCACTTCAAACTTTTGAAATTGTACAATTTTGAGAATATCCACTAAAACAGGAAACCTAGGAAAATGACAGTGAATTTATTTTGTTACTGAGATTTTGTTAACATGTAATAGAAAAGCCTATCCATGTCACATGAAAATGTGCAATTTTGAATGAGTTCGATTTTCAATTCTTAAACATTTCTAATGTTTAAATATGAAATTGCGAAATGTCAAGCATACAATTTTCAATTATTTAATCTTAATGGCTTTAAATTGAAAATTTGTATATTTCATAAGTTTTAATCGTTCATTTTTTCATTAAAAATTTTCTGACTATTAAACAATTTTAAACTAAAAACGTTAAAAATAAAAACAAAATATGTAATCCTTATTTGTAATCAGACAATGTCGCAGTTGTATAAAATTTTTGCCAATTTATCGACTGTATAAATTTAAAAAAACGGAGTGTCTCGTCGTCCCGAAATTCGGTATGAGTAGTCCATCCCCTTTTCCAACTCCCCAAATTTTTCGGGACGACTAGCTACAGCCTTAAAACAATATAAATTCGAAATGAAAACGTTCAAAATGAAAAGATCAGACGGTTTCAAATAATCTCAAATTCAAACATTGATAAATAGGCAACAAGTTAAATTTATATGCGCTTGAGATTGAACAAGCTAATAGATACAATTTCCAGTAAAACAGACGAATTTTCCAAAAAATAGTTAAAGATTTAATCAAATAGTCAATTTTTCAAGCCAAGAAGACACATTTTTTGGAAGACAGTTGAATTTTTAACAAAAAGTTACTTTTTAACCAAGAAAGAACAATTATTTTCAACAAAGAAGGATGACTTTTCTACTATAAAAGGTGAATTTCCAATCGAAAAAGAATTTTTTTATTATTTATTTTTAACAAAATAGTTGAATTTATAATTAAGTAGATGAATTTTTTAACCAAACAATTGCATTTTCAACCAAAAAGGATCAATTTTCGAAAACTAATAATATTAAATTTCTACCAAGAAAAACGAATTTACAACAAAATACATGAATTTTCAACCAAAAAGTTGAGCTTTCAACTAAAAAAGGTAAATTCTTAACAAAAAATGGAATAGTTTGATTGGCTTAGTTTAAAAAATGTATTTGCAGCCAAACATGGAATGAATTTTCCTCAGAATGGACTAATTTTCAACCAAAGAGATGAACTTTCAACTACAAAAAAATGAATTTATAACAAAGTAGTCCAAATAATACAATTTTTAAGCAAACGAGATTTAAAACTATAGTTTGCCTTTCTTACTGAGTTTAAGTTCTAAATATTATCTAAGTTCGTAACGTTATTTTCACTTAACCCCCCCCCCCCCCCCATTGTCCCCAACTTTAGTTTTTAGCCCCCGCCCCTCAAGCTGGTAACCAGCCCACGTTTGGTGAATTTTCAATGCTGAACGCTGCAACTTCACAGAAGCGGCGGAGCCTTTTTTTTCTAGAGGGGGGCAGATGCATCGACTTATAATATTGAATGGTACAATTTGTACATCTTATAATCATATTATATTATTTTAAAGTGTAACATGAATAATAAGTAAGAAATAAACAATAAATAGTAAATAATAAATAATAAATACAGGTATAAAATTTATATTGACAAATATTTCGCAAAGACTGCACAAAGATTTTAATTATTTCCCTAAGATTTCATAGGTTTGGCAAAGCTTTCGGATAGACTTAAAATATGTTTACAAAGATCAATCATTTTACAAATATTGCCAAATATTTCACAACGATTTTCAAAGATTTCAAAAATTTTACAAAGCATTCAAATATTTCGGATAGATTTAAAAGATTTCACAAACACTCCAATTATTTCACGAAGCTTTCAGAAAGATTTTAAAGATTAAACAAAGATGTAAATGACTTCCTAAAGATTTTAAAGATGTCGCAAAGACTTCGGATAGATTTAAAAAATTTCAAAAAGGCATAAATGATTTCCCAAAGATTTCGGATAGATTTAGAAGAGTTCAAAAATGCTTCGATTATTTCACAAAGCTTTCAGATGGATTTCAAAGATTGAACGAAGATTTCAAAGATTTCACAAATACTTTAATTATTCCACAAAACTTTTAGATAGATTTCAAAAATTGAGCAAAGTTTCCAATGATTTTCTAAATAATTCACAAAGATTTGGCAAAAATTTCACAAAGGCATAAATGATTTTCCGAAGATTTTTGACAAAGTTTTCAATAATTTCACAAATATTACCAAATAATTTAAATACTTCAAATATTTCGCAAAGATTTCAGCAAGATTTCAATGTTTTCTCAAAGATTGCAATGATTTAATAAATATTACCAAATATTTCAAATATTTCGCCAAGATTTCAGAAAGATTTCGTATAGATTTAGAAGACTTCAAAAATGCTTCGATTATTTCACAAAGCTGTCAGATGGATTTCAAAGATTGAACAAAGATTTCGGATAGCGATTTAAAAGATTTCACAAATACATCAATTATTTCCAAAAACTTTTAGATAGATTACAAAAATTAAGCAAATATATCAATGATTTTCTAAATATTTCACAAAGATTTGGCAAAGATTTCACAGAGGCATAAATGATTTCCCGAACATTTCACAAAGATTTCAATAATTTGACAAATATCACCAAATATTTCGCAAAGAATTCCAAATATTTCAGCAAGATTTCAATTATTGAACAAAGATTTCATTAATGTTTTCCCAAAGATTTCAATAATTTAATAAATATTATCAAATATTTCAAATATTTCGCAAAGAATTCCAAAGATTTCAGCAAGATTTCAATGATTGAAAAAAAAGATTTCAATGTTTTCCCAATGATTTTCCAAAGATTTCGGATAGATTTAGAAGACTTCACGAATGCTTCGATCATTTGACAAAGCTTTCAGATGGATTTCAATGATTATACAAAGATATCGGATAGATTTAAAAGATTTCACAAATACCTAAATTATTTCACAAAACTTTTAGACAGATTTCAAACATTAAGCAAGGGTATCAATGATTTTCTAAATATTTCACAAAGATTTCAATAATTTATTTTTAACAAATATTACAAAAATTTCAAAAATATTTCAAATATTGCGCAACATTTTTAGAAATATTTCAAAGATTGCACAAGGATTCCAATGATTTTCCAAAGATTTCGGATAGATTTAGAAGTATTCACAAATGCTTCGATTATTTCACAAAGCTTTCAGGTGGATTTCAAAGATTGAACAAAGATTTCGGATAGATTTAAAAGATTTCACAAAACTTTTAGATGGATTTCAAAAATTGGGCGAAGTTGTCAATGATTTTCTAAAAATTTCACAAAGATTTGCCATAGATTTCACAAAGCTTAAATGATTTTCCGAAGATTTCGAAAAGATTTCAATAATTTCACGAATTTTACCAGATATTTCAAAGATTTCCAAACATATCAGCAAGATTTCAATGTTTTTCCAAAGATTTTAATAATTTAACAAATATTACAAAAACTTCAGAAATATTTAAAATATTTCGCAAAAATTTCAGAAAGATTTCAAAGATTGCACAAAGATTTCAATGATTTTCCAAAGATTTCGGATAGATTTAGAAGACTTCACAAATGCTTCGATTATTTCACAGAGCTTTCAGATGGATTTCAAATATTTCACAAAGATTTCAGCAAGATTTTAATCTTTTCTCAAAGATGCCACAAAGATTTCAATAATTTAACAAATATTTTTTAAATATTTCAAATATTTCCCAAAGATTTCACAACAATTTCTATGATTGCACAAAGATTTAAATGATTTCGGATAGATTAAGAAGACTTCACGAAGTCTTCAATAATTTCCCAAATATTTCAATAATTTCACAAATATTTCCAAATATTTCGCAAATATTTCCAAATTTTTCATAAATATATCAATTATTTCAATGATCATTCGATTTCAGAGGGGGGCAAATCAATACTTTGTCCCTCCTTGTTCGATTTCTGAGGGGTGGGGGGCATTGCCCCCTGTGCCCCCAGGGGCCCTCCGCCTGTGGAACTTCAGTTGCATATTTCGTAAAAAATGCGTATAAAGTAATTTTATGGTGTAACTATATTTTCCTTTCTCTTCCACCAATAGAATTGTCATACAAATACAACTTCAAGGCTTTCTTTTAACAAACAACTTTTTTTAAAGTTATAAATAATAACAAACTATAATTCCTACTTCATTTGAAATAATATTGATAAAATTATATGAAGAAAATTTCAATGTAATCAGTGACAAATATTTTACCTGATTTGTATATTTTACTCCGAAAATATAATTTCAGCAGAAATTTTCTAAGTACTTCACAGCTGCGTCTTCCGCAGATGCACAATGCTGGAGAATGAAAGGAAGAATGACGTAGGTCGTAGTAGATTTTGGGATTGTTTGAGATCTCTGGGGGGTAGGTCTACCCAAGTGGTCTACGGCTACGCAAATGAGTCATCTCAAAAATACCATCTGAAGAAAATTTCACAAAATTGTGGGGATAAAAAGAACACCAATTTTGTAATTATTTGGTTTCGATTTGAAAACATTTAAAATTGTTTAAAGTCAAATTGCATTATAGAAAAATGTTTAAAAAAGTAATCGTTGCAAGAAATCATTTAGTACTCTAACGAAAAACCGAAAACCTCAAATTTGTGAACTCTTTGAAACTAGCATTTTTTTAATAGTTCAAAATTGAATAATTACAAAACTCGTGGTGATAAGTACATTAAAGAACTATGGTTGAAAAGCGTTTGAAATTACGCATTTTAACCAGGACGCCTGTTAGGGTGCTCAAAAAATTCAATTTTTTAATTTTGCAAACGCAATTGTTTAGCGGTTCCGCTAAGGAATAAGCCCCAAATTTGGCGAAGGAATAAAAAAAGGTTTGAAAATATTATCGGGCTTAGAATACGAAAATTTTCATAATTCCATTACAATTAATGGTCTGAAATGGCCCCTAAACATTTTTATTTGTTATTGTAATGTGCACAGGATTTCTTCTGCAATAGACAGAAGATATTCTTTTTAATTAATGAATTCAAAACATTTATACTGGGTCACAGAAAGAAATCTTGAATTAAAAAAAAAAAAACATTTTCTCTAGTTGAAAGATCATAAGATCATAAGAATTCAGAGTGCATTCAAAATAATTCAAGTAAAATTCAAAAGAATTCGAGTGAATTAAAACAAAATTCCATTGATTAGATTACAATGGAAGTGAATTTGAAAGAATTTAGATGAATTCAGGAAACTTTCATGAAATTCATAAGAATTTGAGTGAATTGAACAAGATTTTTAAAATTAAAAAATTTCCATTGAATTTAGCAAAATGGGAGTGACCCGAATTCAGCGTAAATTCAACAGAATTTAAGTGAATTGAAAAAAAAATACAAAAAAAATTGAATTAAATAAAATTTGATTGAATTCAGAGGAATATAAAAGAAATTATAAATATATTCAAGTGAATTCCAAAGAATTAGAAAGTTAATAAGAATTCAGGGTGATTTCCAAATAAATTGCAAAAAATCCAAAATATTTATTTAATTTTAGTAATACCTGAATGAATTTAAAAGAAGAATATTGATAGAAATGAACGATGAAATAAAAGTGAATGGAAAGAAAATTAAAAAATCCAAAAAATTCAATTGAATTTATGTAAGTGGGAGTGAATAGAAACTTGATAAAATTCACAAGAATTAAAGATGATTTTAAAAGTCTTCAGGGTGAATAAAAAAAATTGAAAATCCAAAAAAGACCCATTCAATTCAGTCGACTTCAAGGGAATTCCGAAAATTGAAGGTGAATTCGGAAGAATTCAATAGAATTAAAAAATCACTGAAATCTTTGAACCCAGAAAATGTGTATTTGTTGTGTATTTCAAAATTCATTATATTTTTTTTGTTACGCAATGAATCCAATGATGCAACGAAATTGCAATTGTTTGTTTCTCAAGTCCGATAATATCTTCAAATTTTTTGTTTTGTTTAATGAGATTTAAGGCTCATTCCACAGAAAAGAACAAATGCTTTCTAGGGGTGGAAGAATTTTTTAGCTCAAATCTGTATTTTTTATGAATTGAAAACTAAGAAAAATCATTTTCAAACATAACACGACCTAGCGGAACGTCTAAAAAAATCTGTAAACTGAGAAATCTATACTTTGTTTCTTTTTGTGGAACCAAATAATATTGAGAAACAACCATTTTTATTATAATTTAAATTAAAAAATTTAATTCCAATTTAAAAATACAATTAATGTAATTTCTATAAAAAATTAAATAAATATATTAAACGTACAATAGAGCTCAACTTTTACTTACATCCAGAAATACTTAAATTTCTTGTTTTGTATTTGCAATTCGTCAATTTCTCATGAAAAGTCTAGCGAAGAAGCCTAAACCTACAAAAACACCAACAAAAAAATAAAGAAAAGCCCACAACTGATAGGTTTTTTTCTTTTTATCTTCTGGAGAAATGCTCGGCATCATGAATTTTTTTTGCGTTTTGCTGATTGGCCTGTTCCATTTCAAAGCCTCTATTCTTCTCAACATATCCACAGCTTCTTCGATAGTCTGCACTTTTTGTTTTAAAAACTCATTTTCTATATTAGGACCAAAATGTTTCGAAAGTTTTGAAACTATTTCCATCTCAGAGGGTGCATTCTCTAAAAATTTGGCACCATAGGCGTACTTTGAAAAGTAATTAGCCATTGCTAATTTATATGTTGTCCTGTACTTTCCATGTTCTAAATGCTTTCTAAAAGATTTTTGAACATCTTGACTCCAGTAAAATGTTAGAAAGGCTTCTTTCATTTCTTCATAGGTTCCATATCCATGTTCTTCCATCCAAATGGCAGCGTATTTGACGAGAGATTGTATAAAACAATTTTGCTTTTCATTTTCATCCAATTTTTCCTGGACTGCAAAACGCTCGAAATTTTCTATGAAAACGTTTGGATTCACCGAATTTTTCATTCCACAAAAATTTAAATCTTTCACATCGACTTTAACGGGGAGATCATTTTGCTGAAATGGATTTTTGGATTCTGTTGCTTCTGGGCGATGAGTTTGTAGTTCTTGTGTTGTTTCTGGGATTTCGTAATTTTCGGGAGATGGATTTTTGGATTCTGATTCTTCTGTTTGGTCTGTTTGTAATTCTTTTGACGTTCCTGGGTTTTCATAATTTTGAGGAGATGGATTTTTGGATTCCGTTATTTCTGTACGAGGAGTTTGTAATTCT
Source organism: Andricus quercusramuli (assembly GCA_932178445.1). Classification (NCBI taxonomy): domain Eukaryota; kingdom Metazoa; phylum Arthropoda; class Insecta; order Hymenoptera; family Cynipidae; genus Andricus; species Andricus quercusramuli. Next base: position 294,303 of record CAKNXH010000598.1, read on the forward strand.
TGTATTGTTTCCGGGATTTCGTAATTTTGGGGAGATGGATTTTTGGATTCA
>CAKNXH010000598.1:298684-312183 GCA_932178445.1 Andricus quercusramuli
ACAATTTTTTAGCGTAAAGTATACTTCGTAACAAAAATTTTCACGACTTAATTTTTGAATTTCGATGAACCGTTCGCGAGTAATTAATTTTTGAAAAAAAAAGTGATCAAGAACTTTGATTGTTAATAACTTTTGAAAAAATAAATTTTTTGCTAAAATATTTCAGGGGAGTTATTTTGATATAAAAGCGAATTGAAAACTGTATACATTAACTGAAAATAGAACTATCGATTTAAAAGTGGCACACTTGAGATATTTTGACCCTACTTGTATTTCAAACATCATGATTTCTAACTATTATTTAAAATCGTTTGATTTTTAACACTTCATTTAGAATCATTATTCATTATTGAAATCTTCCAAGTAAATGTAATTAAATAATTAAATAATAATAATTCCAATTAACTGAAGTTAAGCAGTGTTGGGCGCGGTTAGTACTTGGTTGGGTGACCGTTCGGGAATCTGCGTGCTGTTGGCCCGTCGTGGGTGTGGTGAGCCCACACTAGTAGTACTAGTAGTAAATAATCCACCTTTGTTGTAAATCCTCAACCAAAAATCAGGCAAATTTAAGATATTAAATTGGCAATTAAAAATTAAAATCAAAAGAATACCAAACAAGATCGCTTTGGAATATTCAATATTTTTGAAGATTTGCAAATAAAAAATAATTCAATTGATTTTCTGAATTTTTCATTGTTTTGAACTGATTCTGGAGGAATTGAATTTAAAAATTATTTTGCAACACCCACCTCTAAAGTTGCACTTTATGTGCCTCAAAGTTATGTGTAAATTAGGTCTTTAAAGCACAGTAACGGCACTGTATATAATGTACTGTCATTATGCACGTTGACGTCGTAGGTGCGCGTAAAGTATGCCCATTAGGGTGGTCCAAAAATGCATTGGAAAATTTTATTTTATTTTTATTTTTATCGGAACACCCCCCAAATTTATTCGAATCCACCAAAAAATAAATCCATTTTTTTTGTTTTGAAAAAAGATGATATTTAGGGGTGGCGCAAGCCCCATGAAGCTTAACATGTATTTCCCATAAGAAAAAAATACGTTTTTGTAAATCTTATTCAGAATCCTCAATATTATCTCAATCGAGTTGAAACTCAACATTTATCTTCACAATTAGCCACAGAATACGAATAAAATATCACTTTTCAAATATCAACCCCATAAGTCTGTTTTATAGGGTCCCAAAGAAACCCCATAAGTGAAGAAATGGGTTTTGCGAGTTTTTGGCGTTAATTATGATTGTTTGCGGTTTTTTTTTAATGCGAATTGTTTCTAATACATAAAATATGACTTTATACTGAAATTTAGATATTTTAATGAATTGTTTAAACAATTTATTATTGTTTTTAGCAATTTTCTCATAGAATGGAGTTAGAAAGACGTGGTTTTTTCACAAATTTTCCATTTGTTGTCCAATTTTTAATTAGAGGGAAGTGATAGTTCATCAATGTTTACAATAGTGATTGTTTAAACAATTTATTATACTTATTAATAATATTATAATTGAATAATGCTAGAAAGATGCGGTTTTTTTTTTAATTTCTGGCTTTTTGTTTAATTTTCATTTGGAGTGAAGTAATAATTAATTCAAGTTAACAAAATAATTGTTTAAACAATTTATTATCATTGTTAATAATATTCTCTTCGCTTAATCGGTAGAATGTTGCGGTTTTTTCTGAATTTTTCAACTGTTTGTTTATTTTTTATTAGGCGTGACTTGATAATTAATTGGATTTAGCAAAAATAATTGTTTAAACAAATTATTATTGTTTATGACTATCTTCATCTATATCGATTGCGCCTGATAGTTGCGGTTTTTGGCAATTTTCACTTTTCTGTCCTTTTTTTCACTTAGTGAGGTAATAATTAATTAAAAGTTAACAGAAAAGTTGTTTATACAATTTAATATTGTTTATAACTATGTTTTCTCTGATAAGTGCTAGAAAGTGGCTGTTTTTTCTAAAATCTTCCTCTTTGCATAGCCTTTTTATTTATGAACAAGTAATAAGTCAACCACAACAAAAATGATTTTTCGAAAGGTATTTTTGTTTTAAGTGAATTATTTTTGCTCTTTTCCAAATGCTTAAAAGAATTAGTTTAAAAAAAAGAAGCTATTTTACACAAGAGGCAAAAACAAAGAATTTTAAATATCTGTTTTTTTTTCAGAGAAATATATATTCACGAAAAGGAAAGAGATTATTTAAAATATAGTTTTCTCTAATGTTTATTTATTAATTGTTAGTAATTAAGCAGACGAAACAAAGTGAAAGATTTTAGAAAAAACCGCCACTTTCTAGCACTTATATAAGAAAAGATAGTTATAAACAATATTAAATTGTTTGAACAACTTTTTTGTTAACTTTATTCAATTATTACCTCACTAAGTGAAAAAAGGACAGAAAGGTAAACATTGCCCAAAAACCGCAACTACCAGGCGCAATCGATATAGATGAACATAGTCATAAACAATAATAATTTGTTTAAACAATTACTTTTGCTGAATCTGATTAATTATTAAGTCACGCATAATAAAAAATAAACAAACAGTTGAAAATTTCAGAAAAAACCACAACATTCTACCAATGAAGCAAATAGAATATTATTAACAGTGATAATATATTGTTTAAACAATGATAATATATGGTTTAAACAATTATTTTGTTAACTTGAATTCATTATTACTTCACTCCAAATGAAAATTGGACAAAAAGCCAGAAATTAAAAAAAACGCATCTTTCTAGCGTTATTCAAATATAATATTATTAATAATTCTAAACAAATTGTTTAAACAATTATTTTGTTAACTTTAATTCATTATTACTTCACTCCAAATGAAAATTAAACAAAAAGCCGGAAATTTCAACAAAAAAACCGCATCTTTCTAGCATTATTCAAACATACTATTATTAATAAGTATGATAAATTGTTTAAACAATTCTTTTGTTAACTTTAATTCATTATTACTTCACTCCGAATGAAAAGGTGACATAAAACCAGAAATTTAAAAAAAAACGTATCTTTTCAGCATTATTCAAATATAATATTATGAATAATTATAATAAATTGTTCAAACACTTATTTTGTTAACTTGAATTTATTATTACTTGATGAACTATCACTTCCCTCTAATTGAAAATTGGACAACAAATGGAAAATTTGTGAAAAAACCGCGTCTTTCTAACTCCATTCTGTGAGAAAATTGCTGAAAACAAAAATAAATTGTTTAAACAATTCATGAAAATATCTAATTTTCAGTATAAAGTAATATTTGATGTATTAGAAACAATTCGCATAAAAAAACCGCAAAAAAATCATAATTAGCGCCAAAAACTCGCCTAACCCATTTTTTCACTTATAGGGTTTCTTTGGGACCCTATAAAACAGACTTATGGTGTTGCTTTTTGAAAAGTGATATTTTATTCGTATTCTATGGCTAATTGTAAAGAGAAATGTTGAGTTTCAACTCCATTGAGATAATATTGAGGATTCTGAATAAGATATTAAGATTTACAAAAACGTACGTTTTTTTCTTATGGGAAATACATATGTTGAACTTCATGGGGCTTGCGCCATCCCTAAATATCATTTTTTTTCAAAAAAATGGATTTATTTTTGCGTGGATTCGAACAAATTGGGGGGGGGGGGGTGACCCCATAAAAATAAAAAAAATAAAAATTTGGACTCCCCATTATGCCCGCGTGACAATTTTACACATTCATCACAAATTTTAGAATTACATTATTAATCACTCTCTCAATTAGCAACTTTTTCGGATGGGTGGTGCAAAAAATAGCGTACAACACATGTGTGTATACAGGTGATTATTACGAATGTGATTGTAGCATTTGCCTACGTCTGGAAGCATTCGTCTACGCTTTTGCACTCGCTTCGCTCGTGCACAAGCTTTCAACTCGTGCTTCCAGCCTACGGCTCATGCTGCAAACGTCACACTTGTAATAATCACCTGTTTTACGCCCTTGTATCGTAAATTACTATTAACTACAAAACATTTAAACTGAAATTTCCGTTTTTAGTACCTAATTTACTACGCTATAATATGATATCCAGATTATAAACTGAAATCGATTTTGAGCTATGTCTTACGGTTTACGCGATACTTATTGACAATAATAACAATAATTGTAATTTTTGTATGGAACGTTCTAAGCGGCGGACATCTTACGGTCCTCTTCTCACGCACGGAAAAGTGCGAGTGAGACACGTATTTAAAATAAAATGTTTATAAGGTCAAAGATATGCGAGTTTGTTTTCTTTTGCAAAATTGCAACCGACAAATTTTTTTCAACTGTCAAGTAAAATGAGCGTGTAAAAGGTGTTTAAAATATAATTAATATATTTAGTAAAGTAAATCGTGTATGTGTGAATGAGACTGTAAATCTAAAAGACTGCCAGTGGAGTGAGAAACCCCTGAAACGAAAGACTTTGGATATACTAATGGGCCCGCATGGAGAGCTTTACATGGTGAATTTTTGAAACTCTTCGCCTGGGGTGCTTGCTAGAGAGATTGATCAGCAACCTGGGTCAGAACAGTGTTTCGGAACGAACATTTTATTTAAATAAACAACATGGGAATTATAGGTTAATCTAAAAATCTGTACCCTCCCACCCTTTTACTGCCCCTTACTGTTCCTATGAATATGCCTTCATAGTATGAACTCCTTGCTCCCCGACAGTATCACGATACTAGCAGTGCGTTATAAAAGTGGTAAGCCTAGATTGCAATTATAATTGCAAGATTTCATATTTATACAATTTCATTAAATTAAATCCTTACAACTTTCATAACGCTCTCTTTTGATTATCACAATCTTATGTAACTTAGTCATTCACTTATCTAAAAGTATTAATGATATTTTTTTCGCAACTACCATGTTCTGAGCCTGCAACACCCCCTGAAAAGTGAGCTTTATATTATAACCCTTTTCCGAATGATTACATGTAATTAGTTCTAAAAGCGCCACACTGACACGTAAATAGTTCCACATATGGCCACTGAATAACGCACAATGTTTTCTCTAACCGTACTGTTGGGAAAAATAATTACTCCAGATGACACTCTAGCTCGGACCGAACCACATTTAAAATTTCGCGCCATACCAGATGGCCAATCACAGTCCAAGCAGATGACTGCCACATCAGTCGTATGGTTTCACGACTCATTTTTCAGACGGCCCTAAGATCTTATAAAATACCGATTTCGAATAAAATATCTTACATTACTTGTAGTGTTACACACAACTTTTCAAGTGGAGCTCAATGTTCACAGGACGAGTTGATCTCCCCCACGGACATATTGTTACGTCCATATATCAACACACTTAAAATTTATTTCCATACCTTAGTTGACTCTACTTATAGGCCCGAAAACTGATTTCACTTGTTGTTGGTTACGGTTAATTAACCGTCAGCCACTTAGCGGTAAAACCAGGTTGAAAGAAAAACAGGGAATTGAAAAAGATATACGTAAATTTAGGTTGACAAGGAGATAGAAAAAGATTGACATGGATAGACAAAGGATAGGATGAGATAGAGAAGAGGGAATTGAAAAAGATATACGTAAATTTAGGTTGTCAACGAGATCGAAAAATATTGACATCGATAGACAGAGGATAGGATGATATAGAGAAGAGGGAATTGAAAAAGATATACGTAAATTTAGGTTGTCAACGAGATAGAAAAATATTGACATCGATAGACAGAGGATAGGATGATATAGAGAAGAGGGAATTGAAAAAGATATACGTAAATTTAGGTTGACAAGAAGATAGAAAAAGATTGACATGGATAGGCAAAGGATAGGATGAGATAGAGAAGAGGGTATTGAAAAAGATATACGTAAATTTAGGTTGACAAGGAGATAGAAAAAGATAGATTTTGGTTGACCTATGAATAAGGGATAAGATAAAGAAGAGGCGATTAAAAATGATAAGACAGGGATTTGGATTGCCAGAGGTATAGAAAAAGATTGACGTGGATAGATAAAGGATAGGATGAGATAGAAAAGACGGTATTGAAAAAGGTAGACGTGAATTTCGATTGACAAAGGGATAGAATGCGATACATGTTCTCTATCTCTTTCTACCATAAAGATTCCAAATTATTCAAAAAGCTAGATTCTCTATCTTTTTACTTCCTGCAGAGAGCTTGAATGTGGATAGAATGAGTGAATCGTAGATTATTATAAATTAATAGTGATAATAATTATTCAGTTTTATGGAATCTTAAAATCTGAATAACCAGGAAAAAGTCGCAGTGCTTTAGATTTTAATAGAAATTTATTACTCAGTTAACACAGGCTTTTATTATAACACAGCCCTTTTATACACACTTAAAATGAGGTATCATACATAAGTTTGACATTTAAAAAAAATGTCGAAAGTTCTTCATTTGTGGAACCCGTTTTATTATTTTGGAATAAATGAGAAAAACCAGTCGGAATTGTCTCAGTTATCATAAACAATTATGATTACTTACATAGTGAATTAAAAAAATATATTTCAGAAATTATTTGCTTATTGATAAACATTGTTAATTACAAGACAATCTCCAGTCCATAGTTAAACTCAGAATATAACGTCAAAAGAATCATATAAGAATAAAAAATCGCGCAAAATTATAAAAAAAACATGAAACTTAAAAAATGACTTCGATCTAATTATACGTAAATAAAAGATAGACAACTTAAGGATGTTCACTACGTACAGTCCACTTAGAAACTGAGAAAATTTTCAAATGGCTTATACAATCGATAAACTGCTTGTCAATTGTAATTTATTTTATAAGCGATACATAAGCTTACTTGAAGGGAAAGTAGATCGCTTTAAAATTATTTATTTAAAAATAGTTACTTATATTTTTATGTTTTACTTTCGCTGCAGTAAAAAGCTGCGATCTTAATAAATACTAATGATCAAGAACTGACCTTTCAGAACTGTTGCAGAAGTTGGTTTTCAAAATTCCAGGATATTTCCAGGGTTTCCAGATCAATTTTTGACAAATTTTCAGGACAATTAAAAAAAATTCTATTCAAAATTTGAACTCAAATCAATTTCAAAGTATTTTATTGTTTGCAATATAATTTCTAGAGTATTTTGTTTTCAATAACGGCGAAAGTTATCTACACACCTGTTTGTTGAGCTATTGATAAAGTGCCTTAATTTTTATAATATTAACATAAATTTTTTCCCCTCATAATGTCGCGAAAGGGAATAAAATTCTGCGTCTAATAAGCCCAAGTTTAAAACAAAATGTTAATTTTATAACAAGATATTGCAAACAAAACTTTCAATTGAGATGTTTCCAAAAAATTGGAATAACACTGGAAATAATTTTAAAAAATTCAAGTTCTTGGGCTCATTTAAAAGACAAGTCTCCACAGTTGACATTTTTAAAATCATAAGGTGAGCACGACTATTTGTAAAATTTTGCAACATTTGCAACCGTACAGTAAAATTTAGGGAAAAAATACTGAAAATACCTCTTGCAATTTAGCAAAATACCATCGAGACTTACCTTTAACATTAGCCGAAGAACTTTGGAAAATGTTTATTATTTCTAGAGCTATTCCAATTTTTCGAAAACATCGAAAGTTTAAGTATTTTGCAATGTATTTTTAATAAACTGACATTTTGCCTTCCGCCTGGGCTTATTAGGCGCAGAATTTTAGTAATTTTTGTGATATTACGAGAAAAATTTCATTTTAATGTTATAAGGCACTAAAGCATAGCTTAAAAAATAAACGAGTAGATAATTTTCGCCGGTACTGCTCATAAAATTATTAATTCATTCAAAATTTAAAAAGCTTCCGTGCTCATTTAAATCGTCAAAACGTAATTGAATCAATTCCTATCGATCTGAATTTGTAAAACAAGCAGAAAAATACTTAAATAATTATTAAAACTTGAAAAAGAAATATCAATAAAAATATCCAGGCTCTTTTTTAATATGTCCAGACTTTTCCAGGTTCTGTAGCAATCCTGATCTTTGTTTACGAAAATAAAACCGTATGGTTTCGAAAAAATTTCAATATGAACTAGCCAAATAAGAGTTTTACATAGACTTTCGAATTAATTCAGCTATTGGTCAATAGGCCTGAAAATTAATAGCAGCTTTTACCTTCAATTGAAGCTGAAGCACAAGAATCTATATAACTTTTGTTAAATGAACCACTTTAAGCTAAATTCCTTTGTAAAGGATATTTAGATTTCTCCTTCGAAATTCTCAGCAATTGACAATTGGCCCATTTTTGCCGATTGACTGTACATAGAGTAAATACAATTGTTTAAATGTCCACGCTCACTTAATCATGAAATTAATGATAAGTCGGTTTCATCGGATTATATTTTAACTCAGCGTAGTCCCAGACCGAGTAAACTACGTCGTAATTCTCGTTCAAAAATCTCAAAAGATGCTTCCGCTTCATAAACTTCTGTTCAAAGTAGCGAACAACCAAATCTTTAACCGCGACGAACCTATTATTCAGAAATTGAATTTCTTCAATATTATCTTTGCACCTCAAGCAAGCAATCTGCTCATTAGCATTCGAAATAACGTATCGATAACCGCAGCCATCTGGAATCGAGCACGTGATGACCCCACATGGTCTAACATAATCATCGTTTTCAATCATGTATACAAGTTGCCCAGCAACTAGATTCGTAGTGCATCTAAAAGTCGGACATGTGCTCACAATCAGTTGATTTCCCTTCTGTTTTCCAATGGTGACTTGGAAAAGAATCGTGAATTTCACAGGCTCTCCATTTATATCGACGTAAATATAATGAAGCGATGTAGGGATGTCAGTAAGAAATCTAGATGAAGCTTCGTGACATGAAACATCAAAGTGCCGAATATCAGACTGACAATTGTTGTAACTCAGAGAATGCAAAGGCCATATTCTTTCAGTTATGCATCTGTAAGAAGGTTCACCATCTTTTTTGATCTGGTCATATTCGAATCCGAAATAATCCTTCCAAACGCCAATCTTAACTTTCTTCGTAGAAGATGAACTGAAGAAGTTATCGGGATCGTTTCCAGAGTTTTTAGGCTTCTTGATGCTCTTAGCTATTTCTGGGCTTCCAGGATTTTTAGGGCTATTAGGCTCTGCAGTTTTAGACGTTTCAAGGTTTCCATTCTTGTCAGAGATTTCTAAACTTTTCAATCCAATCAGAGCACCAGTGATGTTCTTCACATGATATCCGTATATTTTTGCCTGAATCATGATATCGAAATGCTTGGTAAGCCATTCTATTAGAGTTTTCTCGTCTGGCACATTTTCCAAATAGCTTGCTTCGTAGACGTATTTGTAAAAATACTCAGACATCGATAATCCAGAGTCCTTGTTGTACTTTCCAGTTTTCAGGAAGTTTCGAAGACGATTCTGCTCAGCTTCACTCCAGAAGAAGTCGAGGAATGATCGCCTCATTTCTAGAAAGGTTCTTCCATAGCCACGTATATTCAGCCATTTAGCAGCATCTTCTGTAAGCGATTGGCCAAAGAAAATTTGTTGCTCGTAGTCAGTCACTTTCTCACGAGACGCGATGAACTCAAAGTCGATGATGAAACGCACCGGATGTATGTCATCATTTCTTCCAGAGAACTTCAGATTCTTGAAAGGGTTTACATTCTTGGAGGGTTGACTTTTCCCGAACGATCTAGACAATTTTTCGAATTCTTGCGTCAGGTTTTGCAAGCCTTCGTTTACTATTCTTTGTGAATTTTCCTTGAAGAAATTTAAAGTTTTGTCTCGTTGCTGATGGAATAGTTTCAAAAAGTTTTCAAGCCTATCTTCTCCGTTTAAATTTCTGGAATTCTGGGCGTTGATAGACATGTTACTGTAAAAAAATGAAGAATGAGTGCAGAAATCAGAGGTTTTGGAAATTATGTATCTTCAGTTATGAATTATTTTTAGGCTCACGTTTGATTAACGACTTGAGAAACATGCGAAACATCATTCGAAATAGGGATTTGCTTTTTGAAATTGGAGTTATTGATGGGTGGTTCAATTTTTGGAATTTTGTTATAATTGATATCAGAAAGGACCTCTTCTTTCCGAATTTTCTTTTCAGATGCAGGTAGATCACAAACAATAGACGCTTTTTGATAGAAGAAGCATCCTTGTAGTGTGCAGTCATGATCCTAAAAGGAAAGTAAAGAAACCCTTACGTAAAAATATTATGGGAAATTCAGTATAGGCCTATAATGATTTTCCCATAATGAATTTTTATCATTATTTCGCTATTCTTGGAAAATCATTATATGAGAATCAGTATAGAAATAAATAATGTTGAAATATAGAAAGAAGTGATGCAAAAAATAGAGAAACTACGAACGAATGGTTTATTTATTTACGTGACGTAGGATTTCAAATTACTTCCAGAAATTTAGAGTTCAAGGAATTTTACAGGATTCCGAAGGAATTCGAAGATTTCAAATACACCAACGCATTTCAATGAATTTAAAGGGATTCCAGAGAATTTCCATAGATTTTAAACAAGTTCCTCAGATTTGAAATGCTTTCTGTTATTTCCATTGTTTTCAAGCATATCAGGGGACTTTAAGCTCGTTTTTAAGCGATTTTTAGAGAACTTTAGAAAATAAATCAAACGAAATGAAACTTCAAGGTATTTCTAGTGATTCCGAAGATTCCAAGGACGAGAAGGATTTGATTGAATCTCCAAGAATTTCAAAGATTTCAAAGACCTCTAGGGATTTGAAGGTTTTTTTTAGAGAACTTGAATGAATACGTTTAATTTAATTTATAATCAAGGAATTAAAAATGTTTTTAACGGTTTCCATAGGTTTCAAGGGATTTCAATAAATTTCTAGAGAACATTTTAGAGAAGAAATTAAATTTTATTTCAAGAGATTTCTACTTATTTCAAAGATTTCAAGGAATATGAAGGAATGAGAGTAATAAAAGGACTTTAAAGATTTTAAGTTATTTTAAAAGAATTTCAAAAGAATTCAAGGGATGTTAAAGAATTTTGTAGGATAACCAAAGATTTTAAACTAAGTTTTAAGGGGTTTCTAGAAAACTTTGGAAAAGGTATGAAATGAAATTTCAAGGAATTCCTGATTCCAAAGATTTCATGTGATTTCAAGGTATTTCAAGGAACTTCACGAGATTTAAAGCATTCTATTGAATTTCCAAGGATTTCAAACATTTCAAGGGATTACTAGAGATATAAAAAATTAAAAAAAAAAAGATTTTCATGTATTTCTATAAAATTTCAAGCAATTTCAAAGATTTTAAAGGAATCTACAGATTTTTGCCGTTTAACATTTATTTGTCCATAATCAATATTTGTGTGTTCTTCCATATGAGAGTATGAGTAGTCTTAAATAAATAAACCCTTCGCAATTCGTCTACTTTTTACATTAATTCCTGTAACCTTTTTGTGTTATTTATTCCAATTTTAATGATCGCATAATTATTTTCTATATCTACAACTGAAATTTCCAACGTTTATTGGAAACGAGCAATAAAAAATGTCCTTACCTAAAATCTGAAGTATGAATTTTGCAGCTCTGAATGCAAAACATTTGTAAAAAAAAGTTTCATTCCCCAAGCTGCGGGAAAGCAGTCGTTTTCAATCCCTAAGCCACAAAAATGGAAACAAATTTTTAAAAGTGTTCAAAGTTTCTTATCTGACATATAAGGAATGAATGTTGTAGATTCTGAAGGTAAATAATTCCAAAAAAAGTTTCATCCTCGTATCTGCCGAGGAAAGCAGTCGTTTTCGACATCTTATTTCTCAAACATGAAAAAAAATTCTAATTTGTTCAAAGTTTCTTACCTAACACCTGAGGAATGAATATTGTGGATTTTGAAGGTATATCTTTGCAAAAAAAGTTTAATCCCTATATGCCGGAGAAATCAGTCGTTTTCGACATTTAGACCTCAAAAATCGATAAAAAAATCTAAAATGTGTTCCAAGTTTCTCACCTAAAATCTGAGAAATGAAAATTATTATTTCCGATGATAATATAGATTCCTTCTGAGCAATGATTTTTGTGGATTTTGATGGTAAATAATTGCTAAAAAAAGTTTTGTCCCCCTAGCTTCCGGGGAAAGTTGTCGTTTTCATAATCTATGCCACAAAAATGTTTAAAAAATCTAAAATGTGTTCCAAGTTTTTTGTGTTTAAGGGGTTGAAACCGACCGTTTTTTGCAGCAGCTAAGGGGATGAACCTTTTTATGCAATTTTTTACCAATACTATCTAAAAAAGCCAGGTCTTAGATTATAGGTAAGAAATTAAGAACACGTTTTAGCTTTTTTTCTTAATATTTGAGACTTAGGGGTTGAAAACAAATGCTTTCTCCGGGAGCTAGAGGGGATGAAACATTTTTTTCCATTTTTTTTTATTTTCCTTCTCACATAAACGTTGGAAACTTCAGTTCCATTTCTATATAATGATTTTCTATACAAAATTTCCTATAGTCGCGAAAAAATTATAGGAAAATCATTTTAGGCCTGTACTGATTTTCCTATATTTTTTTGATGAAGGAAGCTCAATTTTTTTTTAGAAATTAAAAGGTTAATTACGAGGGGTTGACAACTCGAGCGATCGGATATATCTACTTCGGACTTCCAAAATACTTCAGGATATTTCAATGACTTCAGAAAATTTCACTGACTTTAGGAGATTTAAAGTGACTTCAGGAGAATTGAAGTAACTTCAGGAGAATTCAGTTGACTTCATGTGAATTCAAATGACTTCAGATATTTTCGCAGATTTCAAATTACTTCAAGAGAATTTTAAGTTATTTCAAGTGTCTTTATGTGAATTCACGTGATTTCAAATGGCCCTAGATACTTCAGAAGATTTCAAGTGACTTCAAATGAATTCAAGTGATTTCAAGTGACTTCAAGCGATTTCATGTGAATTCAAATAACTCTAGATATTTCAAGAGAATTCAAGTAACTTCAAATGAATTCAAGTTACTTCAAGGGGATTTTTAGTGACTTCATGTGAATTAAAATGACTCTAGATATTTCAGATTTCAAGTGACTCCAAAAGAATTCAAGTAACTTCAAATGATTTCAGGTGACTTCATGTGAATTCATGTGACTTCAGGTATTTCATGAGTTTTTTAAGTAAGAATTTTTAGAAAAATTCAAGTGTCTTCAAATGAATTCAGGTGATTTCAAATGAATTCAAATATTTCAAGAGAATTCAAGTAACTTCAGATGAATTCAGGTGATTTCAAGTGACTTAATGTGAATTCAAATGACTTCAACTGACTTTAGATATTTCAGGAGATTTTTAAGTGACTTCAAAAGAATTCAAGTGTCCTCAAATGAATTCAGGTATTTCAAGTAACTTCAAATAAATTCACGTGATTTCAAGTGACTTCATGTGAATTCAAATGACTTCAACTGACTTTAGATATTTCAGGAGATTTTTAAGTGACTTCAGAAGAATTCAAGTGTCTTCAAATGAATTCAGATATT
>CAKNXH010000598.1:312193-325301 GCA_932178445.1 Andricus quercusramuli
TTTCAAGTAACTTCAAATAAATTCACGTGATGTCAAGTGACTTCATGTGAATTCAAATGACTCCAAGTGACTTCAGATATTCCAGGAGTTTTTTAAGTGCGACTTCAAATGAATGCAGGTGATTTCAAATGAATTCATATATTTCAAGAGAATTCAAGTAACTTCTGATATTTCAGATATTTCAGGTGATTTCAGGATATTTTATTACAAGTTTACACCTGATTGCACAAGTTGTCAACCTCTTGATCAATTAAAAATAGAGACACTACGTAGATATTTACCCCATGGTACATGAAATGGACAGAATATTCATCCTCCTGTGGCAAATGATTGTCTCTGACCGGTACTTTAATTAAACGTGGGTCTCCGAAATTTGTGCATAACACATTGACTGCCATGTCAATGTTAAGTTTGTCAAGAACTAGTGGCACATATAGTATGGAAATAGCTGGCACTGATTCGCCAATCTTAATGAATTTTGAAACACTTGCAAGGCATACAGGACATTCATATCCATTCGAGTCAAACTTGAAGTATTTCTATTTAAATTTAAACATTAAATTGAATCTTTACTCGATTCTCTTATACTAAATAATATTTAAATCGATTTCATGAATACAAAAATTTTAATTTGGGTAACTGTAAGACGGGACTAAGCGGGACATGATTTTTTTTAGATTCTCATCAATAATTTAAACAATGGATTTATAATTATATCTATGCTTTAAATATAGAAAACTCCGACCCAGTTTTTTGCATGTCGTGAAGTTGAAACATATTATTAAGCTTTAAGCTATAAGTAACTCTACTTAGCAAAATATCATCAATAATAAGTATCTGATGTTATTTTAAAGTAAATTCAACTAATATGATAATTAAATTATAGGAAAAACAGAATTGAAATTATAAAATATAAAATTATGAGTAGCCCGGTTCCCCCAGCGCGTCCAGGTTAGCCCCAGCTTATGGTAGTAGGAAATTTTCAATAATTATTAACAAAAAATGGTAAAAGACTTACATTGACACAAAAATCGCACACGATAAATAAGCAATTTTTCCCCACATGCTTTTTTAATTCGCAGTCGCAAATTCTTCTACACAAAATGCATGTGTAAGTGTGAGGCGAATCCGATAACTCAAAAGCATAAACAAATTTATTCATGGCCTGGATGCCTTTGATGATTTCAAAGTCGCCCTTAAATGAAAAATTGTGTTTAAATTAAAATTAAAAGATTTTATGTTCGAAACAACGGAAAACTTGACTACTTTTATACCATAGGGTGACCACGAGGTCAGGGAAAATCTAGAGATCAGGGGAAAGTCAGGGAATTTTCATAAGAGGGACTGACTGTCAAAGATAATAAATTTGACATAATATATAATATAATATTCTTCTTAGTATGTACTTTATTTGCCTTGTATTTCTATTTTTTTTTGCAGTTGCTTCCTTTTGACGTCTATTTTTTTTCTTTAATGTTTTTATTATTTGGTTGAAAATTTAACAATTTTGTTAAAAAGACATCCTTTTGGGTTGAAAATTCAATTATTTTGGTAGAAAATTAACTTTTTGTTGAAAATTAAAATATTCTTTTGAAAATCCTTTTTGATAGAATATTCAACGGTTTTGTTGAAAATTGCACTATTTTGGTAGGAAATTAACTTCGTTATAAAAATTCAACTATTCTTTTGAAAAGACATCTTTTTCTTTTAAAAATGTCATCTGTTTTAGTGCAAATTTTCTTCTTTCTAAAGAAAATTCAACTGTTTTTTTTTAAATTCCACTATTTTGTTAGAAAGTTGGTCTTTTTCGTTTGAAAATGTCATCTATTTTAGAGGAAATTTCATCCTTATCGATGGAAAAGTCAACGGTTTTGTTTAAAATTCAACTATTTTGTTGAAAATTCGTCCCGTTTGCTTGAATTCAACTGTTTTTTATTTTTAATTAAAACTTACTTTGGTTGAAAATTGAACTACTTAGTTGTAGGTTGAACCAATTTGTTAAACGATCATTTTTGTACTGTAGATTCATCGTTTTAGTTAAAAATTCATCATTCATTTTTGTTTGTTTGAAATTGAATTTTTTAAATGAATTTGACTTTACAATTTTGCAACAGAACATTAAAAATTCGCCTTTTTGGTTTTAAAATTCATCTCTTTTGGTAGAAATTTCCTCATTTTGGTTGAAAACAAAATTTTTTAAATGGAATTTTAACTCGTCCAATTGAAGATTCCACATTTTAATAAAAAAATCCTCTCTTTAGTTGAAAGTTCAACTATTTTGTTGAAAATTGATATTTTCTGATTGAAAATTTAACTAATAGGGTAAAATTAAAAATAATTTGTTGACAATTTTTCTTGTTGTTAAAAGGTTTATCTCGTTGGTTTTGTAGAAATTTCATGATTTTTTTTTATTTGGTATTAATTTTTGTAACTGAAAATTTAACATTCCATTTTAAGTTAAGAATAGATCTGTAAGTTGACAATTCGTGACTCGTTGCAAATAAGATTACGTATAGAAAATTCAATTTTTTTTGTACAAAGTTCATTTTTTTCTTTGTTCAAAATTAATCTTTTTGGTTTTAAAACTCATCTCTTTTGGTAGAGATTTTGAAACTAAAACTATTTGGTAAAAAAATTCGACTATTTTGTTAGGAGATCATATTTTTCGATCAAAAATTCAACTGTTTTGTTGAAAAATCAATTGCGTTTTATCTTTTTGTAAATTCATCTTTGTAGGTAGATAATTTAAAAATTTGATTAAAAAGTCAACTTTTTGTTGGAAATTGGTCCTTTTGAATTGAAAATTCATTCTTTACGCTAGAAAAGGCATATTTTTTGGCGAAAAAAAAAAGATATAAAACATTTTGAATTTTAATCTGAAAGTGTCTTATTCCATTTATAAAAGATTCTCTATAAAAAATCTTTGAATATTAATAGTCAGGGGAAATTAAAAATCAGGGAATTTTGAAAATTATGTTTTCGCGGCCAGCCTGTACCAAAATGTAATTTTGGGGCGACTGAAAAATCCCGAAAAATAAAATTCCCGAATTGGAACATTCTCGATCAGTTTATAATAATACCGAATTCGATAATTTCCGAAAGTTTATAATATTGCCGAATTTGAAAATTCCACAAGAATAAAATTCCCCACAGAAATTTGCAGAATTAGAAACTATCCGAACTAGAAAATTCCCGAATATAAACAATTTAATTTTTTTTATAAATAACAAATGTTCATTTGTTTAAATTCGAAATTTATCTAGTTCGGATATTTTACAATTCGGGAGTTTTCTAGTTCGGATATTTGAAATTCGTCAATTTTCTGTCGGGAATTTTCAAATTCAGTAATATTATAAACTGTCGAAAGTTTTCCAATTCGGTAATATGATCAACTATTCGGAAATTTTCTAGTTCGGATATTTAAAATTCGACAGTTTTCTGTGGGAATTCTATTATCTGGAAATTTTCAAATTCGGTAATATTATAAACTGTTCGGGAATTTTATTATGCAGGAATTTTCAAATTCGGGAATTTTATTATTTGGAAATTGTATTATTCCGGAATTTTGCAGTCGTCTGTGCTTTTAGAAAATAGACATGCCTTAAATTCATTTAAAATAATGAATTGTAATACTTAAATTAATTTTTTTTTAATATAAGTGGAAAAACAAGAAGAAAGTGGACAAAATTCTGAAGAAAGGTCAAAAAGGGCGTTACTTGCAAAGTATTTTTCTTTTCGAGAAAGAGCCTAATCAAATACAAACCAGTAGACTGTATTTTTTGTCTTGTGAAGTCTTGGATAGAGGAATTCTAGATGTTGACACTTCTCCCTTGCCAAGGCTTTTTAGCAGCATTTTTTTAATTTCGTGAACTACTATTTGCTCATGCTGTGCAACGAGGACGGCGAGGGGAGGTTTTTCGTTGATGGGAGAATAAATAAAGGTAATTTGTGTCTGATTCTCCATAGCCGTCGATTATCTACAAATAATTTATTTTTTTATTTATTCTATGTTATCAAAACTTGTCTCCTAATTTTGATCAAATATTCCGGTACTGTCGATAGACATTATTTTTAGTAAAATAAGTATCAGAACTGTATCAATTTTCTAAAAAAATACCTTTTGCTTAGTGATTAATTAAGTTACTTAAAAATGAAAAGTAATTAGTAAAATATACTTTTTATTCTTATTATTTTGATCATTATTGGCGACTAGAACTAACAAAACCGAGAATTCGTGTATAGGTTATTAATTCAGTTTTACCTTTCTTGCAGCTATTAAAACAAAACTTTTTCTATTTGATCAAGTCCACAGATCAATCGTGCACTTGAAATCTGTATTTTCGACAAATTTTGCAATTATCCGGTCAAAAAGACGAACAAAATCATTTTTTCGGTCACACACTTAACTGCGCATCAATCACGTGGTCCTTTGTCCTTTGTTTCAATTTGAATTTCTGACAAATTGAAAATTCCAGATAATTATGATAAAAATGAGATAATCATTTTAATAAAAAACAAAATGATATGCCTGCGAGTAATATGAACCGAATACTAAACTAAAAACATTGAAACTAAAACAGAACACCGACCACGTGTTCAAAGTGTTCAGATTTCGCATGAAATTTGTTTTCTCGATTTTAACTGTAAATTGTTGGTAGTGTTTGGTAGTGGTTGGTAGCGCTGACACGAACATGCGCGCGCTTCATAGGAGGGAATCTTAAACTTTTATTTTTACCTCGAAATAGAGACTGTTAAAAATCATAATTATGAATCTATAAACAATTATAAATGTATACAGAAATTGTGAGATGCATTTTAAAATATGATAATAAATATGATATTGTGAAAAAATATCCAAGCGTATTTAAATAAAATGTAAGAATTCTATTGAAAATACGCATTTATGATTATTTAATTTATATTTAACTCTCAGTGGATTTTAGAAATTTCTTTAATCGACCTCAGAAAAGTTACATTGGCTCCCAGAAGTATTAAAACTTGAAAAAAAATCCGATTCTACAAAAAGTTATTAAAAACATTTCCCAAGCACAGAAACATAGTAATTGCAAAATTATTTTTTAAAATAAACTACAAAAATATGGAATCGTGGATGAACAAATGTAATCATATTTGCCGACGATGCTGTCGTATCATAAGAAAAATAATCTGCCAAAGACTCCCTTTTTCATCTTTTTTCAAAATTTTATACCTTTTTTTCTTGTTTCTCCACTTTAATTTTTTATGTTTTTTATTTAAAAAAAAACAAAATTCTACATATAAAAAGGCAATTTAAAAAAAAAACAGTTGGGATTTTGAAACAAAGTAGTAAAATTTTTAGCCAAAGAGATGAACTTTCAACCAAAAAATACATTTTTAACAAAGCAGTTCAACTTTCCCTGAAGTAGTTGAATTATCACATAAAAAATATCAATTAAAAATAAAAAGTTAAAATTTAAACCAAAGACATCAATTTCCAACTAAAATGGTGAATCTCAAAACAAAAATGATTTTTTAATTAAGTGGTTCAACCTACAACCAGCTCGGTAACTTTGTATAAGAAAAGATGGATTTTCAACGAGTAATGTAATAGTAGATATTTCGACCAAAATAAAATTTAATTTTAAATAAAGCACAGTTTTTATTCAATCAAAAAAGCTAAATTTTTAACAGAATAGTTGAATCCTTAACCCAACAGTTGCACTTTTACCCAAAAAAGATTAACTTTCCACTAATAGAGATGAATATTTTAAATCAAAAAGGCGAATTTTCAAAACAATAGTTGAATTTTCTACCAAGAAAGACTCCAGTTGAATTTTTAACATCAAAATATGAATTGGCATCAAAAAACCTAATTTTCTACAATATTATTCAAAAACCAAAATATTAATCATGTAAGATTTTTAATATAGAATCTTTTATGTAAAGAATATAACTATGTTAAATTTAAAGTGAATTATTTTGTTGAAAATTGATCTTTTTTAATTGAAAATTTAACTACTTGAGTAAAAGTTTTGGTAGAAGGCTAATCTTCTTGGTTTGAAAATTTCTATTTTTTTAATGCAACTGTCTGGTTGGGAATTATCTTTTTTATTGAAAATTTATTTATTTTTGTTGAAATTCCATTTTGTTGCTGAATTTAACTTTTCTATTTTTTGTGAAAGTTCATCCTTTTTAGATGAAAATTCAACTATTTGTTTGAAAATTCATTTTTGTTGTTGAAAATTCGTCTTTTTTGGTAGAAAATTAATCTTCTTGATTAAAAATTCGTCTTCTTGGTTTTAAAATTTATTTCTTTTGTTAGAAATTTCATCTTTGTGGATTAAAATTTCAACTATTTGGTTATAGGTCAAATATTTTGTTAGAAAGTCGTCTTTTTTTATCGAAAATTCAACTGTCTTCGAAACATTCTAATATTTGGCGGAAAATGAAACTGTTTTTGGTTGAAGTTTAATTTTTCAAGCAACTATACACAACAAAGAATGATAAAATACAAATAAATTGCTAACGAGAATATTATATCAGAGGGTGACCATAAAACTTTATTTTGAAAATTCCCTATTAATTTACAATTTAAATTAAAAAATGTAATATGCATTATCCTTGACATTTACTTAAAGTGCCTCTTATAGAAAATCCCTGACTTTTGGAAGATTTTTGTAAAAATCCCTGATTTTCTCTGACAAAGAAAATTCTCTGACTTTTCTCTGATTTCTCAAAGTTTTCCCTGACCTTACGGCCGCGGCCTATGGTACAAAAGTTATCAATTTTTTCCATGATTATTTTGAACTTAGAATCTTTTATTTTTCAGTAAATGTGTATTTTTATAATAAATAATTAATGTTTCTGAATTATATTGAATAATATTTCCAAATAAACATTAATTAAATATATAATATAATACATTTTTTCTAGTAGGTATTACATTATGTGAGGGTGCCCAATAAAAATGTGAATTTTTGAATTTTGCAAACGCTACTCTCTAAGTTGCTTCCTTTTGATGAAAAACATACTTCCATAAGTTTTCTTTTATCAAATAAAAATTGTATAGAGTTTCCGCCAGGCTGTTTAGCTCTGAAAATGAATTTTCATTAGTTTTTAATTTTTAGAAAATACAATTTTCAGACTAAAAAAATCCTTTCTTCGTTAGAAAGTATGTTGTATTTATTGAAAAATAAGCTCTAATTGATGGTCTGAAATAGTCCCTAAACATTTTTTTGCCTCGAATAATATATGCACAAGATGTTAACTACAATATAAAGACAATATTCTTCATATTGAATAAATTTACAATACAAAAAAAATACACATTTTTTATAGTTTAAAGATTCTGACAATACTTTGAAATTAATTTTTATCTATAATTTATCGGAAAAGCATGTCGATTTTGGTGCAGTATTTCTGCGGAACCTCTAACTCGAGCCAATTTTTTAAAAATAAAAGAAAATGTATGAGAATATTTTTTTGATCACAGGGAAGAAATTTAGGGGAAAGCTCTTGCAAAATGAAAAAATTTCTCATTTTATAATTTCTCAAAATCACAGACTGCAGGTTCAATTTTTATTATTAATTATCAATTAATTATTTAAAAATTAATTATTATTGATTATTATTTAAGATTAATTATAGGCAAATAATAGGCATAATAATAGGCAACGGCCATACCACGCTGGAAACACCAGTTCCCGTTAGATCACTGAAGTTAAGCAGTGTTGGGCGCGGTTAGTACTTGGATGGGTGACCGTTCGAGAATAATACTACTGCGTTGCTGTTGGCGGTCGTGGGTGTGGTGAGCCCACACTTGTAGTTATTTACTACAAGAAACTATCCACCTAGAAACACTACCCGAATCGGGTAGTGTCACGCCTACCCCTGGAGGCTCGCCGAAAGGGAAACGGCTTAATGGTATAAAAAAAAAATTAATCTAAAAAAAGTTGAGGTGGATGTTACATTTCCTCCACTTCTTGTTATAATAATAAATGCGCTTTAGTTTCCGTCAATTTTGCTATTATATATTTGTTTCTGGTAATACAAAATTAAAATTAAGTAAGTTATCGAAATTTAAATTAATTTTACAATTTGTAAACATAATTTTGTTCTTAATTAACAACAAAATTTTCCCAAACATATTGAAAAAAAAACATCAATGAAAGATTGAAATCCTGATTCCAAAATTTCCATTATAAACGTAAAATTGTATTTATCATATATTTATTAATATAAACGTGTATTTTACTTTCGCACCTGGCCGAAAAAGTGCCACTTAGGGGCCGAGTGTGACACATATTTTTTATCACACCAGTCATCATAAGTGCAAATAGCTTGCATAGGGTCCTAATGTAAAAACCGAAGAGGGAATACAATCCAAACCAATCCAATTCAAATCAATAAAATCCCATTCAATTCCATTCAATTCCATTCGGTTTAATTCCATTCAATTCAAATCAATTCAATTCAATTCAATTATATTCAATTGCATATAATTCAATTCAATTCAATTTAATTAATTTGTATTCAATTTAAATCGATTGAATCCATTAAATTCCATATAATTCCATTAAATTCCGTTCAATTCCATTCAATTCAATTCCATCTAATTCTATCCAATTAAGTTATATTCAATTCAATTCAATTCCACTGAATTCTATTCAATTTAATTCCATTCAATTCCACTCCATTCTGTTGAATTCCATTCCATTCAATTCAAATTAATCAATTCCAAAGGCGAAGGACGAGTACTACAATTATTTACACTAGATAAAGTGCCACTTAGGAACGTCTACATGCCAAAGCTGGTGTCACTGCACTCATCGTACCATAAAGTACAGATTCAAATTATTGTAGTCTAGGTGTATTTTCTTTAAGCCATACCCTGATAGAAGCACTCAAAATTTCAAATTAGAAGAAATAGTAGATTGTACAACAAGCGGGATATAGCGTCGATTACCAACGAGCATGAGCCACGCAACGCTCGCGTAGCAAACTTCATGCTCGTTGGTAATCAACGTATTCCGCTTGTTGCACACGATACTTTCCCGAATTACCGCGGTGCAACGAGCGACCACGTTCGTTCAGGAGAATCTTTTGCGATGCACAGTTTCAGGGAGAAGGGGATGCGCATGGGATTACTTAGTTCTCTAGAGGACTAAATGCCACATTACGTCTCTGTGACGTCACCAATCGAGTAAAGACCAACTTAGATTCTTCTGAACGAACTTGTAAGTCGCAAGTTCCGGTGCGGGTATCGGGGAAATATTTATTGTTAACTTTCAGATTTTAAGAATTGATGTGAAAAAACTGTGCTGAAAAATATTTAAATCTCAACAAAAACATCATGGTTGTGAAAAATCGGCACAGTACAACATTATCCACGTAGTTTTGGTTTTTATTGTTTTAGGCCTCATGTTTCAAGAAATTTGGTTTATTATGGGTTTTATTATCAGTTTATTGAAAGCATTACATTTTCACAGTAATAATTTGAAATAACTATCAGTACAAATATTTCGTATAATATTTGAATAGTAGTAAATCTCAAAGATATTCTTCATACAAAAGTTGGGTAAAAGGAACATTTTTCATGGAAAAAGTAGTATGAAGTATATATTTCGGTAGCACATAGAATTAAAAACAATACGATAGGAAGATCTAAAATCAGATGGATCTGATTGATTTGATGAATATACCTTCCGCAAAGAATAAAATGATGTTTATAAATTCAAGTCTCAGCAGAGATAACATTATTATACTTGTACTCCAAGGCTTCAATTATTGTAAAAGATCATGCATTTTTTCAATTTCCTAAATCGTTTTGCATGGAATGTCTCGCTATTTTTTTCAGTTCCTTCAAATCAATTTTACCAACTGATGTCCGTGGTAGTTCATTCAATATTTTGACAGTGATTGGTATCGTAATTTCGCTGAAATTGTTCACTATTTCACTAAGCTCGTCTTCTGTGACCTACAATCAGAATATTCGTTTTATGCCTCACGTATATTATATAATTAGAATTTTTCCTTCAAAATGGCAAAATATTATTTTAATTACCTTGGAGCCATGCATAAGTTCTACAAAAGCAAAAATCCGTGAACAATCGGAAATTTCTAAATCTGATAGAATAAAACATTCCGTAATATCAGAGACTGAATGCAAAGCACGTTCAGCTTTCCACAGGGGTACAACATTTCCACTTATTTGCACCATGAAAGTATTTTTTATTCTTCCAAGAATATATCCTAAACCAGACTCTTCATAATAGCCAAAGTCGCCAGTATGATACCATCCTGTGTGAAGTTCAATTCTCTTTCTAATCAATATTTCTAATGTACTTATAAATAAGTTCAATTACATTTATATATTAAATTTTAAAACTTAATGTGTCTAATCAGTTGCAATTGTTTGTAATTCAGTATACAAACCTTCTGAGTCAATAGCTTCCTCTGTTGCCTTTTGATTTTGAAAGTAACTTTTCATCAAACCTGGTGATTTAAAGCAAATTTCCCCTTTCTCTCCTGGGCTCAGAGTAGCGCCCGTTTGTACATCAATAATTTTCATTTCCATATTTGGCCACATAGAACCACAAGAGTTCAAATCAATATTATTCATTATTCCTCCAAACATAGGGGTTGCCAGCTCCGTTGCACCTGTTAGTAAAATTTAAGTCATTTTTTCGCCAATCGATTTTAATCTATAACTGAAGGGTCCCGAGGAATAAAGGTGTTAGTGCCAAAACTCGAATTTTGCAGGAAACACAAAACTGACTTAAACTGAATGTATTTGATTTCTTTTCAAACAAAGAAGTATTTTCGAGCTATTACTTAGCTCCATCGAAACATGAAAGGAAAATCCTGAAAGAAGCAACTACCTCCAAGAAAAGCTCTTGTCAATAGTACGGTCCGTCTATAAAATGCCGATTTTGACTCAGAAAGAGTTGCATAACTTTTTTATTTTTCAATTAAAAAAAAAAAAAAAACAAGAAATTTATTTTGAGCTATTATTTAGCTCTATTGAATTGTGAAAATAACAGGCAAAAAGATGTAATTACTTTATAAAATAATACGAAACATGGATTTTGTCGAACTGAACGATAATCTTCTACAGAAACATGCATTATGATAAAACAATTAGTTTGAGGCTATAAGATCAATTTATAAGTTGAAATAAGATCAATTTAATCAATTATTTGATTAAAAAGGAGGTAATGTTAAACTGTTTTGTATATGTTACGGTCCAAGCCCGGTGAGCAGTCCATCCGCAGTTGGACCAACGCTCCTTGATTCAAGCCCGGAACAACTATTTACTTCCGGCTTGGACCAAATAGTGTTGGTCTAACTAGAGCATCCAAATAACATTGATCGAAGTTCGAAATGACTTTCTTATTCTTATCCAATTTCTTAACAAAATAGTTGAATTTTTAACCTACAAAGATGAATTTTCAATTAAATATTACGTTTTGAACAAGAAAAATTATACCTCAACCAAAAAGTGTTGCATTTTCAAACAAATAGTTGAATGTTCAAGCTAAGAAGACGAATTTTGTAGAAAAATGAGAATTTTTCCATCCAAAAAGGCAGGCGTTAAACAAAACAATTTAATTTTGACTAAAAAAGATGACTTTCTAGTAAAACAGTATAACTTTTAACAGCCTAATTGAATTATTTACAAAATAGTTATAATTTTAACTAAAACTATGAATCTTCAACAGAAAAAAATATTGTATAACAAAGAACTTCTACCTTCTACCATTTACTTAAATTTTCAATAAAAAAATCAATTCTCAACGAAAAATGTAATCGTTGATATTAAAAAATAAGATTTGCATTTAAAATAAAAAACAGTTGAATTAAAAAAAATGGATATTCACCGAAAAAAGTAATAGTTGATACTTCAACCAAAAAATATTTTAATTTTCAAAAACAATAACAGTTGAATTCAACCAAAACATACGAGTTTTCAACAAATAAAGATTTTTTGGTCAACAGAGAGAAAAATGTCAACTAAATTGTTGATTTTCGTACCAGAATAATCGAATTTTTAACCCAAAAAATGAATTTTTAGACGATAACATAAGCTTTCAGATGAGTCCTTATTGAATCTCCTGCAACGAATAATGTATGCAATATAAATTTGTTATTAAAGTTACCATGTTTTTCATGAGTTTTCATTGATATAAAAACAAAAATTCACTTCATACTTTTAAATCCATAAAGTGGAAGGCATGCTAAGTATAATAGGATTTTTTTCTTGATATTAAAAAATTAAAAATAAGCAGCATGGGGGTGAGTGGATTTTCTTTATTTGAACAATGTTATTCTTAAAAGTTATGCTTCTAGTGAGTTCTCATGCGAAACTATTGTAAATAGAAAATTGGTGGAAAAATAACCAAAATCTTTGTGAGACCTCAGTTATTCTTTTTTTTTCAAATTTTTATCACAATTTATTGCCAAAAACTGAAAGTTTTCTTTTTAATCTGAAAAACACTTTGTTTTGAAGAAGCATTTAATCCTTAGCGGATTCACCGAACGAGAACTCACTAAAAGTGTATCTTCAAAAAAATATTTTTATTCAATTTGTGATATTAATTTATAACTTGAAGAATATTTTCTCTTGTGAGAATTCATAGAAGTCACTTAAACAATTTACATTAATTATCACCCTATTACAAAATATTCACAGTTTCACTTAAAATAGTTTTTTTCAATACTGAAAACGCCGTAGTTGAATCTTTTTCTTACACTTTGTTTTTTTTTTTTGCAATCTGGCAAGATATTTAATAAGTAACTTAAGTTCCATAAATTTTTAATAAATAAATTGTAAATTTCATTAACTTTGATGTCCTTTTAGGACAAAAAAGTGTGCCAAAACTTAAATGTGTGCTTAGTTATTAAATAAAATATAAATGTCATCAACTTTAATGTCCTTTTAGGACAAAAAAAGTTTGCCAAAGCTTGATTGTATCCATTTATTTTTTCGACAGTTATCGTCTTTGCGAACAGACAGAGACATATATATAATTAAAAACAAAGTTAAACAACCACCGCAGGGTACCACTAAGAGCAACTGCCATCTTGAAAAAATGTCAATGGCCCCCAGTAGAACCGCGGTAAAATACAC
>CAKNXH010000598.1:330301-351340 GCA_932178445.1 Andricus quercusramuli
TATATATATATATATATATATATACATATATACATATAGACATACAGACGCCATCACCAAAACCTGATTTTCGGCTTCAGAGGGCCTCAAAACGTGGAGATCCGTTGAAAAACTGAGGTGTGAAATTTTGGACGATTTTAATAATTTCTCAATCATACATGTAAATTATGAGAATGTTGACAAAGTAACCCCGCATTTCTTCTTTTTTCGATAAACTTATCTTGAGAAGTCGCTCAAGGCTTGAGAAAGGCAGAGTTGACGTTTAATAAGCTTAAACAATTATTATTTTTTTGAAAAAGATAATTTTGGTACAATTTTGTTTTCATAAGCTACAATTCTACGAGGTGAGATGTTTAAAATAACTAAATTTACCATTTTTAGAAAATGTAACCTGTAAAGTATTATTATCTTAAGTACGAACCCCTATAATTATACTTTTTTTATCAAAAAGTTATGCTCCATTTCTTCTTTCTTTTTGTAAAATTATTGTTGGCCTCCCCTCAAATAGTGATATAAAAAGATTATATATGCAAAAAATGTAACATTATCTTCTTTTTAATCAAATAATTAATTTAATTGATCTTTCAAAAAACGTAAATTAAGCATATTTTAAAGGCCGTGTGTAGATTCACCGAAATTCGGTGAGCTTATCACATTTTTTCAGTGCTCCTAGACACTTCGTATTCTAAAGCTACACCTTCTACATAATTAAAAATTGTTGCCAAAAGTTACTCCATAATTTTTTGTTATCAAAATAATATTCCATGCTTCAAAAGACAATTCTTTATCTTCTAAAGATTAAGGGGAGGCCAAAAAGTAACTTAATGAAAAAAATGTAGCATAACTTTTTGTCAAAAAGTGTAATTTTAGGAGGTGGTACTTCAGAATATAATAATATTTTACAGCTTATATTTTCTATAAATTGAAAACATAGGTATTTTAAAAACTTCACCTCGCAGAATCGTATATCATGGCAACAAATTATCCCATAATTTTTCTTCAAGAAAAAAAAAGGAATTGTACATGCTATAAACGTCAACTCTTTCGCTCTCAAGCTTTAAGCAATTTATAAAAATAAGTTTATCGAAAGAAAAAATACAGGGTGACTTTCTTCCAAGGGGTATACTGGTGTCCAAGATAAAAAGATAAGTGAGTAACTTTGCTGTTTAGGGTTATTCTCTTATACCTAAAATCGAAAATTAGACTTGAACTACAATGTCAGTTATGTGTCTTTTTACTTTGGACGGCAGTATAATCTCAGGGGGTAAGCCTATCAAATTTCTTAAAATCAGATGCATTCTGGTTCAATAAGTATCGCAATTTTATATTTTTTTAAATGCTTACTCCTGATAAATAATCTGCTTAGAAATAAATTAAGACGTATTTTTTCTTTTTGCAACACAACATATTTTTTATATAATTTAATATGTCTTGAGAGATAGATCAGAATTTTTTATTTTAAAATACGAAGTGTCTCGTCGTCCCCAGATTAAGCTTGGTTAGTTGTCCCGAATTTTCGGGACGAGTAGTCCATACCCTTTTTCAACTCTCTCATTTTTTCCGGACGACTAGATACAGCATTTAAAATATGAAAAACACGTGTTCGTTTATTTGCTGAAAGTAAACACTTAAAGGGGTGGCCCTAGTTAAAACCAAATATTTATGTTTTTCATTGTCATCCTACTGCGAGCCCTGCTATGTGTATTTATTATTATTATTATTATTATTATTATTATCATGTTTTATTACCATATGTTTGCATTAATTTGACGTTATTTGCCAACTGCATCAAGAATTTCATTATTCTCGGTTCTAGCTTGATGCCATTGAAGAATATAGTTTTCAGAGAAGAAGTATCAGACTTTGGTAGTTCCTTCCGGCCATACATTCGATACATCATGGAAATTGAAAAACGAACATCAGTAACCTGTAGTTAAGAATTATTTTAACTTTTCAGGCACCAATTTTGTTACCATATATTTAAGGGCCTATGGGTATGCAAAGTTTTATCAAAAATAAAGTTTGAAGCAGGTCCGTATAGGTAAGTATAAGAATATAACTATAAGAAATATTTAGCTGCACTACCTATATTTACAAATTATCGGAATATCACAATAAATTATACTATTCGAAATGCGTGCAATATTTGCGCATTAGAACTTCAAACGGCTCGAAAATGAAATTGTTGTTCACATAAAAACTGGTCTTTTCCTCGGTCTTTTCATATGGAATAAAATAAAAATTTGTTTGTGTCACCCTACTATTTATTTTTAAAATGGAAAATTACAAATAATTGACATACAGACAGCTAATTATTAAAAATACAGTGTCCAGCCGTATGGGAAAAGCATGAAAACTGGAAAGCTGGAATTGTACGGAAAACTTAATGGTGTGGGAAATGTATGGGATTTTATTTTTAACCGGAAATTTTTTTATTTTCCACACGCGAAACAGGATGAAATTTTACTTTGTTTTTTAATTCACTGAATTTTAACGGTATTTTCTAGTAAACTGTATAAAAAGGCTTAGGAAGTTTCAAAGGATTCCGAGAGATAAATCAGCAGAGTTGCTACAAATCGAGAAAATCTGAAGTCAGGAATTAAAGATTGGTCAGGGAAAACCTGAAACAGCCAGGAAATTCTTGATAAACTGAAGCTGAAGTTTATAAAATTCTGTATGACTGTTTTCATCAAAAGTGTTTAAGCTAACTTTATGAATAAACATTTTTTTGCGTTAACATTATTGATCTCCTACATGTACGCTTTTTTATACCTGAAAGAAAATTTTACAACTGTCAGGAAAAATGTAATAATTGGTCAGGGAAAAGAAAGGGAGTTTCGAAATTGGGATTTTTTAGGGGTATACTTCCGAAAAGCGCATACCTCCGATTAATTTGAAACTCCGTACACTACGCTCTCGTAGAATAATTAGGAGAATCGAAATTTTCGAGAGCGGACATTGGTGGGAGAGAGGCAGCCAATATCTCAACAATGCTCTACATTGTGTAGCGTATGTGACCTAATTTATTTCTATGACCAGTCACATGAGTCCCCCCCCCACGAGAAGATGGAAAGGGGTTATAAAGTGACCGAAGTTATTTCAATGGCCATTTACCAGGGGTGCCTTCCCGCCCCCCACGAGAAGTTGCAAAGGGGTAAGGATGTGACCTTGATTATTCCTGTGAAGAGTCACAGCAGTGCCTCCCCCCCTCGAGAATTTGGAAAGGGGTGATAATGTGACCGAAATTATTTCTATGGCCATTCACAGGGATGCCTTCACGCCCCCTATATTATTTCTGTGAAGTCACAGGGGTTTTTTGCTGCCCCCCTACATACGTCGGAAAGGGGAAGGTATGTGACCTAATTTATTTTTATGGCTAGTCATAACGTTGCCTTCCCCCACGAGACGTTGAAAAGGCGTAAGGATGTAATGTACATTATTTCTGCGACTAATCACAGGGGTGACTTCCCCCCCCCAAGACGTTGGAAAAGGGGAAGGTATGTAACCTACATTATTTCTGCGACCAGTCACCAGTCAGTAGTTGGAAAGGGGTAATAATGTGACCGAAATTATTTTTGTGGCCACTTACAGGGGCGCCTTCCCCCCACGAGAAGTTAGAAAGGGGTAAAGATGTGACCTACATTATTTCTGTGAACAGTCACAGGGGTGCCTTTCCGCCCTCCTCAAGATGTTAAGGAAGGGGAAGGTGTGTGATCTAATTTATTGTTATGGCCAGTCACAAGGGTGCCTTCCCTATTTGGAAATCAGGGTGACCTGAATTATTTCTGCGAGTAATCACAGGGGTGATTTCCAGCCCACCACGAGACGTTGGAAAAGGGGAAGGTATGTGACCTACATTATTTTTGTGACCAGTCACAGAATCGACTTTCCCCCACGAGATGTTGGAGAGGGGGAGAAATTTGACCTACATTCTTTCTGTGACCAGTCACAGGGGTGCCTTTCTCCCACGACAGGCTGGAAAGGGGTAAGGATGTGACCTAAATTATTCATGTGGCCAGTCACAGGGGTGCCTCCCCACACAAGACGTTGGAAAGGCTTAGGGATGTGACCTACATTAATTCGGTGACCATTCACAGGAGTGCGACAAGTTCTGTTCCAAGCAATTCTACACTTTGTAACAAAATTTTCCTACTTTTCTAAAAAAATATTGGTTTTTCAGAAAAACTTCATCATATATGAAAGGTTTATTTTGAGTAGATCTACAACTTTTGCTCAAAGGTTTTTCAAAAATTTGTATTATTCACTGAGCGAAACGCAAAAAACCATGATTTTCATGGGTTTTTCATAGTTTTCACCATGAAAATCGCATTTGCGCCTATTTTCACTATCACATTCGTGATCGGCCCGACAAGATACAGATATACGGAGTTTCAAATTAATCGGAGGTATGCGCTTTTCGGAAGTACACCCGAAAGAACTTATTGCAAAAATAGGAACTTTATTTAGTTGCTTCTTCTTGAGGACTTTCTGTTGATAAAAATTCATTAAAAAAATGTTTTTCTCTATAGAGAACCTCTGAGGAGTTTCTAATTATAAAAAAAACACTAAAATAAAGGACTCTGTACCAAATGCACAGTAAATGGCTTTTTGTGAAAAATTCTAAATCTAATTTTTTTTTGTATTTTCGAACCTGCAAAGCAATAATCTGAAAGAAAAAAGTCAGAAAAATGGATAGTTTTTTAATAAAAAATTGTCAAGGTTTCAATTTTTACATGTATTTTAATAGAAAAATGCTTATTTTAGTGAAAAGTTTTTTTTCTACTAAACTCTTTGTTAGATTTTGCTAAAAGTTTGACATTTCGACCATCAGTCTTACCGAAATGAAAGGTTCATACCTGTATCTAAGATCTAGAAAGATTAACGGTTTTTTGGGTATACAGCATGTTATGGGGGATTTTTCATACTTTAAACATCCAAGTATGGAATTCATCATTTCTTAGTAACTAATGTCACTGGAGATTTTTTATTTAACTGCTAGGGTATGAAATCACTTTCAAATAAGTAAAGGAAGCGTGCATAGCACGAATATTATATATGTGCATTACTGCATTTACTTCAAGGGTTCTTTTATCATCCCTTGAATATTTAATCCGGAATATCGACATTTCTTAATGACTAAAATCACAAAAAGTTTTCTGATTAATCTATGAGGATAGGAATCATATGAAAAGTAAATAGGGAAGGTGTAGAACGACAAGGATGTCTTTGCATTTTTCTAGAGGGTTGTTTAATCATCCCTTACTTAGAGAAGCAAAGAAATTAACTTTCCGTAAGGAATAAATTACCAAAGATCAGGCCTACAATATGACTTTAAAATATACATATAGGAAGTGTCCTTTAGGAGGACTTGCATTATAATTTATTCTCAGGGTAGTTTAATCATTCCTTAATTATTGAAACAAGGAAATCGATATTTTATATGGGATGACCCAC
Source organism: Andricus quercusramuli (assembly GCA_932178445.1). Taxonomy (NCBI): domain Eukaryota; kingdom Metazoa; phylum Arthropoda; class Insecta; order Hymenoptera; family Cynipidae; genus Andricus; species Andricus quercusramuli. The sequence goes on from CAKNXH010000598.1 coordinate 335,756, forward strand.
CACAGATTTTTTTATTAACATACTATTGATCAACAAAATCACTTTAAAACATACATAGGAAGCGTCTTTTAACAGGATTTGCATTAGTATTTATTGTCAGGGCCATTTAATCATCTCTTATTTATCAAACAAGGAAATCGATATTTTATACGGGATAAAGCACCAGAGATTTTTTTAATTGTACATTGATCAGCAAGTTAGAGCAGCTTTGCACAGATTGGTGCAAGTTTGTTCATGTGTGAAGAGTTTGTTGCAAGCTTATCTTATTGCTTCCCTTGTGAACTATTTCAATCAATAATGAATTAATAAGAAAATCTCTGGTGCTTTGTCCCCTTTAAAATATCAATTTACCTGTATATGTTTTACAGTGACTTTGTTGATCAATGTATTAATACAAGAAACTGTGGTGCTTTATTCCGTATAAAATATTGATTTCCTTGTTTCAATAATTAGGATTAGATTAGACGACCCTGACAATAAATGCAAATCCTGCTAAAAAACGCTACTTGTATGAGTGAATATGTTTTAAAGTGTTTTTATTGATCAATGTAATAATAAAAAAACCTCTGGTGCCTTATCCCGTATAAAATATCGATGTCCGTGTTCAATAAATAAGAGATGATTAGATGACCCTGAAAATAATTACGAATGCAAATCCTGTTAAAAGACGCTTCCTATGTATGTTTTAAAGTAATTTTGTTGATCAATAGTATGTTAATAAAAAAATCTGTGACGCATTATTTCGTACAAAATGTCGATTTCTTTGTTTCGATAACTAAGGGATGATTGAATTATCCTAAAAATAAATTATAATGCAAGTAATCCTAAAGGACACTTCCTATATGTATGTTTTAAAGCGATATTGTAGGCCTGATCCTTTTGGTGATTTATTCCTTACGAAAAGTTCATTTCTCTGCTTCTCTAAGTAACGGATGATTAAACAACCCTTTAGAAAAATTCCAAGACATTCTTGTCGTCTACATCTTCCTTATTTACTTTTCATATGATTCCCATCCTCATAGATTAATCAGAAAACTTTTTGTGATTTTAGTCATTAAGTAATGTCGATATTCCGGATTAAGTATTCAAGGGATAATAAAACAACCCTTGAAGTAAATGCACATATGTAATATTCGTGCTTTGCACGCTTCCTTCACTCATTTGAAAATGATTTCATACCCTAGCAGTTAAATAAAAAATCTCCAGTGAGTTTAGTTACTAAGAAATGATGATTTCCATACTTGGATATTTAAAGTATGAAAACACCCCCATAACATGCTGTATACCCAAAAAACCGTTAATCTTTCTAGATCTTAGATATGAACTTTTTGTTTCGGTAAGACTAATAGTCAAAATGTGAGACCTTTAGCAAAATCTAACAAAGAGTTTAGGAGAAAAAAAAACTTTTCACTAAAATAAGCATTTTCTATTAAAGTACATGTAAAAATTGAAACTTTGACAATATTTTGTTAAAAATCTGTCCATTTTTCTTACTTTTTTCTTTCGGATTATTGCTTTGCACGTTAGAAAATACAAAAAAATTAGATTTAGAATTTTTCACAAAAAGCCATTTACTGTACATTTAGTGCGGGGTCCTTTACAAGTTCAATGAATCAAAAACGGAAAGGAAACATGTTTTCAACATAGTATTTTTCATGGGTTTTGAAATTATTTCTCTTATAGCATTCCAAGTTCTTTTAAATACTTCGGAACTTCATATTGATGAAAGAAAAACATTAGTAACTAGCTGTGAATTCGATCTCGGGTGTTTCCAGTTTGTTTGTTTTTACAATTCTAGGTTGCTCATTTGATTGCTTCCTCATAGAGGAAGTCAAAATAAAACCTAAATAATTCAATCAAGATTTTTCGAATCAAAGAGCCTTTTCTATTCTTACATGAACTTTGAATTATGTCATTAAAAAACGTTTTTTTTTCAAACAGATTTTTCAAATAATATAAATGGTCATAAATTTCGTACTCTTTTTAATAAAATCGATTATTACTACAGGTCAGTCGATTTGTCTTGAATCAAGGAATCTTTCACATTCTTTCATAAACCTTGAATTACGTTAATGGAAAAATTTTAATTATAAAAAAACTATTTTTCAAACATTATAAATGACCATAACTTCCTTATTCTTCAATAAAATGAATTAATACCATAGATCAATCGATTCGTCTCGAATCAACGAATCTTATCTATTCTCGCATCAACTTTAAATTATGTAAATGAGAAAATTTTTACTATAAAAATCGACTTATCAACAATATAAATTACCATAACTTCTTTACTCTTTAATAGAATGTATTAATATTATAGGTCAATCAATTCGTCTCGAATCAATGAATCTTCTATATTCTTGCATCAACTTGGAATATTTTAATGAACAAAGTTTTACTATAAAAAATCCATTTTCAAAATACTATAAAGTTCTAAAAAAAGGTAATAAATATTTCTAGAAATCCCTCAATTAATAAAAAAACTCGAAAAAACGTATGCAGTTTAAGGAATGAAAAAGAGGTAAATAGCAGAATTCAAAAATGTTCAATTTTGAGTTTAACTGTTTATTTTTTCAACTCCTTAAATTATTTTCTCTTGTTTCTCTTTTTGGTCATTTAGAAGTTCGCAGCCGTTGAAATTAATTTTAAAAGCTTGCTGGAAAAAAATGTAATTTCAAAACCCACAAAATGACTATGTGGAAAACGGTTCTTTTCCGTTTTTAATTTCCTTTGACTTGTAGAAAACCCTTAAATGTACCCAATATCTTTTAAGCTCAGTTGGATAAATATAATTCTTTTAAGCACACAACTCAAAATTTTACAAATTAACTGCATTCACATTATTTATTTCCCAGAGATATATTATTAGCGAATTTTTATTAGCAGAGTGTCCTCAAATGTATTAGCAAAAAATTTCGTGTTATTTAAAATGTTCTTGTTAAAAAAAGGGGTCTGTTAAACAGGACTCATCTTTCGTGGAGCAGTATTATGCAATCATACGTATGTACCTATTTTTTGTACATTATTATTACCCCTATTTTTGTAGAAAGCTCCGATAAATTGTCACAAAAATCACTTGTATTCAAGAAATAAATTTTTTAATTAAATATGTGCAGGAATTTTCAAAAAGCTGGCTGGAATTGTACGGGAAATGTACGAGAATGTTATCGTTAGTCTTTGGTGGACACCCTAAAATGCCAGCAAATTAAAAAAAAAAATACAATAAATACCTTGAATTTTTCAATCATCTGAAATGCTTCCTGCAAATCGTAACACGTATCTTTGACAATGATTCTTCTCGCAGAAATCAGTATGTTTATCAAATTTACTTTTAGGGACAATGCCCAATGCATTGGTGGATAAATCATTGAGACAATATCATCGGCATTCTCTTTTCTATGATTCCTGATACATGTCAGTAAAGCCTCCATTATTTGCTTATAGGAATGCACAACTAACTTTGGGTCCGCGGTTGTTCCCGAAGTGAAACAGAATAAACAATTTCCATCCGGATTCGATGGCGGTATACAACAAAAATTGTCTACTTCTTTGGATTCTGACTGAGAGAGAATCTCATTCAAAGAGTCTAATCCTGACACTTTTGTAAAAACGACAATCTTTGTATCCAGCTTTTCTTCACTGACGATTTTTAAAAACATTTCTATTTTCTCCTGTTCAGTAAAAATAAATTTTGGCTTGATGAGATCGACGAGATATCTTCTTACCATTTCTGAAACATGATAACTTTGCTATTAATTATATATTAATAAACAGTGCATACCGAGAATTAACAGGGAATACAAATTGCAGTTAATTTAAAGTTTCGGAAAATGTGATATTTTTACTAATCGTGTAAATAAGACAAATTAATCTTAATGTTCATAATTTTCTTTAAAAGTCGCATTACGTATTTTCTGCAACAAGAATTTTCCAAATCAAAATTTCCGAATAAGTACTTTTATTTCATGATAAAATTGGTTTCTAAATAATTCTAAACATTATTGGTAAAAGAACAATTTCAATCGTTAATGATTTATTAATAATGGGAAATAATTATGTTCCTAACATATTAATACCACGCTAATATTTAAAATAATTCATGTTTTAGTATAAGCTTAATTTTAATTTTGGAAGATTTCAAAAGATGTCGAAAAAGAATCTGTAAGATTTTAAGACAAGTTTTTAAATTTTTGCAGGATTTGAACATTTTTGAGGAAAACTGAATAATTTTTTTCAATTTTGAAAGATTTTTCAAAATGTTAGCCAAAATTTGAATCATTTATATCTTGAGAAGATTCCAAAACATTTCAAATGATTTCCTAAAATTTCGAAAAAGGATGTAGAAGATATTGAAAATTGTTTGCAAATTTTGCAAAATTATAAAAGATTAAAAAAACTCGAGGATGTTTTAGAAATGCTTTTTAGTTTCAAATGATTCCACAATAATTTAACATCTGAAAAAATTTTTTATTTAATTAAATTTAAATTTTTTATTTAAAAAGATTATTAACAATTTTAAGAATAATTCGAATCAGTTTGAAAGAGGTTTGAACATTTTTCTTTTGGTAGTAATTTCACCTTTTTGGTTAAAAATGTAACTGTTTCGTTGAAAATTAATCTGTTTTGGTTGAGGATGCACCTGTAATTTGTTAAAAATTAATTTCCTTACTGTTGAAAATATAGCTAGTTGAAAATTAGTATTTTCTAAGCTAAAAATGTAGCTATTCTGGTTTTGATAGAAAATCGATCTTTTTTAGTTGAAACTTCATTTTATTAAAAATTTGTCTTTCAGGAAAAAACTGATCCATCTGTTTAGTTGAAATTTCAATTAATTTGTAAAAAATGCATTTTTTTGTCTGAGAGAATACAATATTGGTAAAAAATTCATCTATTTGATTGAAAATTTAGTTATTTAGTTTAAATATAACGTTTTTATTGAAAATTCATATTTTTGGGTCAAAAAATTAAACTATTTTTTTTTTAATTCACCTTTAACTGATGGAAATTTCTGTACAAAAAAGTAGAAAAAACTATAACAATTTTTACAGAAATCTACAAATAAGTACAATAAATTATAACCAGAATTACAGGAGAGTACATTTTTTTTCTATTATTGGGACGAATTTGGTATGTTTTGTGTTTTATTTTATATTGTATTTTATTATACTTTTAATTTCATACAAGAATTTACAAAAAAGTACAACTACAAGAGTCTATAGAAATTTACAGTTTTTGCAGCCAAAAAGTTAATATTTTTTTTACCTAAGATGACAAATATTTGGAATACAGCGTTTGAAGTTTTTTTTCAAATATATACGAATAGATTGGACACCGCAATGTTCTCAGTATTTCTCATCCTATATGTCGAGAAAGAGCAACTTTTTGGCTGCAAATAAAAATTGAAGAATTGAGAAAAAATGGACCCTGGTCTTTGAAATTAAAAAAATCGAATACTTGAAGATACAGCTTTTTTCCTTTGAATACACTAAATATAGTGAACTTCCACCTATTGACTATTCTAACGATCACCTATTCGAAATCCCCTATAGTCTATACACGCTCGCGCCAGTGACTGACCAATAAAAAAAGAGACCCGAAGAGCGGGAAGCCCTCGTTGGTTTGAATTGAGTATTTTAGCATGACGTCATGAGAATCATGCAACTTTTTCGAGAACATATTCTAAACGTAACAGTAAGTCATAGCTGTACGAATAGTAATATTTTTCAAGTGTAAAATCTCTTTTCTCAGTCATGTTCCATTCTTTTGTCGATTGACGAACTTTCAGTGTCACGGAATAATATAAAATATCCAAAATTTCAGGTTTGCGTATCAGATCGGGTACTCTCACCTCAAATTTCGGACAGTTGATTGTATTCCTTGTCACTGAAAGGTCATCAATCGACAAAAAAATGGAACATGACTGATAAAATACATTCTACATTTGAAAAATATTACTATTCAGACCTTTATAATTAAATGTATAGAAAATGGATTTTTTTTAACGTACCAATATGCATTGACTTGTGACCAAAAATATGAGCAGCTCCATTGTAAAAAGTCGCCAAAACAGGAATGTAAGAATACATTGCATTGGAAGTACAGGTGAATACGATGTCACCAGGTTTTAATCCATTTTTTCTCAACCATAAGGCACAACGAACACTTTCATCTTCCATTTTTCGATATGTTGATTCTTCGCCAGTAACTGCATCTATCTGTTAGACAAATTATTTTATTTTGTAAGTACTTAATTAAATTATACAGCAATATTGCAATTGCACATAATTATTTCGCATAGAAAAAATTTTCAATTGTTTGAACAGTTTGGAGTAACGATTGAAACAAATTAATAATGAAGAATATTCAATTAGTAAAAGGCCCAAAACCATATAGGGCCCAAAAAATTATGAGAGGAAAGCTCTTGTTCAAACAAATAAAAATTGTTCAAACAATTAAAAACTAGTACAGAGATAGTCGAAAACATGTGAAATATGCCGATAAATATTAATTTTTTAAATAAAAACTAGCTAAATTTGAATAAAAATTAGTTAACTTTAACTTAAAATTAGTTAAATTTAACTATGATTATCTGTAGTCAAATATATTGAAACATATTTGACTACCCTACTATCTTATGGGATTTTTGCCAAAAAGTTGACCACCCAGTCACTTTCCACTTTATCTTTGAATAATACATATTTTTTAAAACCATCGTAGTAAAGTACTTATATCAATGCACAATTTAGTAAAGCTTCAAAATTTAGACAAATTTGTTTAGAATTTATAAATAAATAACAAATAAAAAATAGCTAAATAATGTTAACTCCATTTTTAATATATATTTGAGATACGTAGATAAAATAATGAAATAATAAATACTGTAAAATAAGAGGATGTTTCGAAGCGATCAAGTGAAAATCAACTAAATCGTGACAATAGTCATTTTCTCCATATTTTTAAATATTTTTATCTTTCTGTATATATTTAAAAACTATTTTTAAAATTTTTTGTTTGATTACAGTCGCATGTCATATCACGCGACGTTTAGTAACATGTAAAATTCATATTTGTCACAAATTCATTCCTCAATCTATATATTTTAGACGGTTTGGAAATTTGGTTATTTTAGAAAATCGTATTGCCTTAAATGGTCAACTTTTTGGCAATCACCCTTATGTAGCAGAATTATTACCTGTCCCACGAAATTTGGTTTACTTTTGAGAGTGTCCAGAAGGCACTTTCCCAAATCAGCATTTCCCACTTCAAAGATCACTTTCTCACTCTTCATTATCCTATTTTCAATTACGAATTTGCGAGGGTGAACAAACTGAAGCAAAAACAGTTTTTCGTGCTTGAACATGTCATAGTTAAAATTATTAATTCTTAACATTTTTATTTAGAAATTATTGAAATACAATAAAAATTGATCAATTTTTATAAAACTCAAAATTTGAAATCGTTCAATTTTGATATGATTAAAATTAATGGGTAAATTCAGTGAACTTAAAACTCGACTCGGAACTACTTGATATGAATGAAATATGGTTCAATTTTTAATTTCAAAACTATTCAACGTGGTATAATATACGCACAGTGAAAAAAAGAATACATACTTCAAATTGTTACAATTTAAATTTTTCTAACCATAACTTCAGAGATGAAGTTCAGCAACAATTTGTCTGATAAGACGTCATTATCTGACTTTCGGAATTTAATTATATGTTTTCTTTAATTCTGATGGAGTTTACTTTAATCCGAACAAATTTTTGCCTAATTTAGATTTACTTATAAATTTATGATGAATGAATTTGAACATACAGATTAACAATTTCAAGTATTATGTTTTACTATGCGCCTTCAAAAAGAATCTGTATAATTTTGAACGTTAAATTTTTCAAATATTAGGTTTCAAACATTATCGATTTGCAATATGTTGTTTTTTGAAGGGCTGAAGACCTGCACAATTTAAAATTGTAGCATAAAAAAGTAATTAGATTTTTTCGATCATATGAAAATTATTTTCACTAATCTGGGTTTATAAAGTGGGAAATTTCTTTTCAGGTTTTAATCTAAACAATCTAATACCTTAGCAACATCTTTTATAACAAGAAAATCATCATGAAGGATCTTCTTACAAAATACATTAAAATATTTTTTAATCTTTGAAATAGTACGCATTAATATAGTTTAAATATTTACCATTTTGCTTGCCTTCACTTGCAATTCATTTAACTTTACCCGAATCCTTTCAGTAAAAGATACGTTTTTAAATACTTCAATATTACTCTAAGTTTATTTATAAGAGAAGAATTGAACTGGAATGAAATTTTAAGCTCACTGTGATATCCACAGTGGTCGATTGGATTGTTATACCTTTCCTTCTAATAACTTGTTTTTCGATTGGAAATCTTGTCAAACATAAACTTTGATAAGATATGTGCATTGTACTGCAGATATACAACAAAAAAGTAATTCAATTAGTAAACACCTTTTTAAGACATTCTGATGAAATTATCTGAATGGTATTTTCCGAATATATGTGTAAGAATTTTTTAATTATAATTAGACATTGGATAAACTGATTATTGAATACGTTTTTTAATAGCAGTTAAGAGTAATTTGAGAAAAATATTTATAATAAAATATAAAAAGAAACTTTCTTATAAAGGGACCTGCACACATTTATAAAGCTTCATTAAACATTGTACAACATGGCGGGTTTATATTATACCATCGATTTCCCATACCCAGAAATTTTCTATAAAAATCATTTTGCTTATATAACGTATAATCCCAAGTTATCTTATTATGAATATTTTTTAATTCTCAGATTACTTTTCCAACTTCGATTCCACAAATTGTTTTACTTGGCAGATGCGATTTGCATAGCCGATGATTTTAGTGTGATTTCATGTATTTTTTGTAATTAAACAGAATTAAGATAGGTATGATCAATTAATTTAATATAATTAAAATCACTAACTTATTAAGTATGAAATATTGAATTAATTGTTCGTATAATTCTCGTTGAAAATCAATTAAATTGATTTTTGATTGGATTTTTCAATTTCCACTTGAAATGTAAAGAGAGGCTAGGTGCACTGAACTTAACCGATACTTCATTTTCTATCAGCTTTTATAGTAATATGTTTTGTTCTCTTGAATGAAAAATGCATAATTATCTTATTATCTGAAATTGTGCAAACAATTAGATAATGTTTTTAACAAAAAATGTTGCTTTTAAAAATAACAAATTACATCATTAATTACAAAAAACATACAATTTTAAAAATTTATTTTAGAACAAAATTGTTTAAACAAAACAAATTATTTTAACAAATATATATTTTCTACGTAATGGGGTAGTGAACTACATAGTTAATAAAAAGCGACAAAGTTAACCATATATAACTAAAACCTGAAGTTTTCTACTTCTCTTTAAACAAAGTTACTAGTAAGTGATCATCAATTGTTTAAACAATTGATAAACTCTTAAAACAATGGTCAGTTTTCCTTTAAATGACTAACTGTCCGATTAAACGTAAAAAAGTACCTTGTAGTGAATTAATAGGAAAACAATATCATTTGAACAAATGAAAATTGTTTAAACAATTGAAAATTAGTTTAAAAAGTATAAAAACGTTTTACTTATCGAATAAAAATAATGTATCGCACAAAAGGGAAAAACAGAGATCACCTACGTCAATTTTGAGGGTAATTGTCAATTTCAGTTCTTTGAGGCATTTTGGAGACTCCATAAGGGGGGTGGGTGGCTTCAAAATTCAAAGCAATGTAGAGGAAATTATTCGTTGTAGATTTCCCAACTAATTCTAACAATCTTTCGAAAGCTAAGTCTAAACCCAGATACGTGAATCTCATTTTTCCGATAACAAATATTTTCCCATATTATGTGATCTTTTCCCCTTTGGGATGGTTCAGAATTTGAGAATTTCAATTTAAAATTGTTTAAAAATTTGCAGCCACTTCGAGTTGTGAAATTTTTTTATTATCAATCACACAGCAATCTTGCTAGTCGATCTAAAGGATTTGAATGAATTCTTTTCATTTATCAGAAACTTTTTAATTTTGGGTCGCCGGTGTAAGATTCTCTATAACAAAAGTAATCTATTTTTGTACGGTTGTGATATTTAAAATATATGAAGACATCTGGGATTATAAAATGAGAAATTTATTTTGAAATTTCAATCTATAGATTAAAAACTCAGACAAAATTGATAAATAATCGAATATCCTAGCACCATATTTTACACACCGAAAATGGAATATCACACATTATTATATATCTAGATTAAATATTTACCATTTTTCTCGACTCTTCACTTGCAATTTATTAAACTTTTCTCAAATTATTTCACTTAAAAAGTTGGTTTTAATTATTTTACAACTACTGTAGTTTTCGAAAAAACACTGTGAGGAAGTTCTCAGAATGCAAAGCCGGAATGTAATAATTTTAAACTCATATTACTGCAATGGTTATAGAGGGTCAAATGGCTCTTATACCTTCTCGTCTCATAACAAGTTTTTCGATTAGAAATCTTGTCCAACGTAAACTTGGATAAGATATCATACATTGTGCTGCTGATATTCCACAAAAGGGACCACGGGTAGCGATACCATACAATGTAAAGGACAACAACTATATGGTCCAACTGACCAACTTCGATTTTACAGATTCATTTGTAACTTCTCCTTTGCATCTGCGTCTGGTATGGAACATTCATTCAAGTTATTAGTTTATGAGTAAGTTGGTTTAAAAGAATTGATCACGTGACAGTCTCGTATATTCCCTGTGAATATTCCTGGCACAGTATATTTTTATATAAGTTCTTAGAATCTGAAAGAGTGACGTCAAAATAGGCTGTTTTTCGCCTATTTTTTGGACCTCGCTAGCGACCTGGTGAAAAAATATAAAAATATGTTACAGGTATCAAATTACTCGTCATTAAAAACCAAAGTGAGCATCGCTTTTCGTTTTTTAAATATTTCAAAAAATTACCCCTATTTAGGGGTTGAGAAGACTCCAAAAAAATTAAAAATAGGAAATACCACTAATTATAAAATCATTGTTCAATATATTTTTTTTATAAAATAAACCTTACAAAAGTAAAATCATGTATTTTCTTGATTGATAAGAGGTTGATGTGGGTTGAAAATTCACCCCAAAGTTCTCCATTGGGGCGTAAGCAAAAAAAGTAAATTCAACAATTTCGAATTAACGAAAGAATAAGTAAACAAAAACAAGCCACCAAACTTCTCAACCAGTTTCAATGAAACTTGGCAGCTGACTGACCCACCATTAAAAAAAATGTTTAGGCATGATTTTATGTTAATGCCTTAGAAACTGTGAGACTACAAAAAAAAACATGAAGATCACCAAGTTTTGAGCTCTACATCCTATCCTAATCTATCGAACTGTCAACAAGAAGTTTGTAGCAACAGATTCTCGATACATTTTTCAAGATTTTTCGATGTCTTGAATAGTTTGTAACATTTTACGTACATATTTAGTGTGAAAAATGAAAATTCAGAGATGAAATGCATGGTACAAATTTAAAAACTATATTCAAGATATCGAAAAATCTTGCAATATGTATCGAGAATATGTTACTACAGACTTATCATTAAATTTTGTTGTAAATCGGTTAGATGGATTAGGCTGCAGAAGTGAGTACTAAAACGAGCCACAAGGGCCCTGAAAATCCCATAAGAATATAATTTCAAATAGGCTTGGAACTGAAAAAATACAAATTCGAAGTATTGAAGAAAGAGAGCTTTATAGGAAGAAAAGAGATTTTTCTAAATTTAATCTTATATTGCGTATAAAAAAATGCAGCTATTCTTAACTAATTATAATCGCACATTAATATCTGTTATATTCAATGCAAACGCTATGGATTCCAAATAGCTAATCATTGCGAATCATGAAAAAATGTCTTTGGTTCATTTATCAGCTATAACATTATAAACGATTTTTCTTACTTTAAACTACTGAAAATTATTTTTGGTTAGTTGTTACATTGATTTTTGATCTGTTCTAATGAATTTGAAAGTCTTCAGAGAAATGGTATCATAGAAAAGTTAGACAAGACAATTTTTTAAATTTTTTTATTAAATAATAAATTTTGCTTTAGTTGGAGTGAAATATCCAGTTACTCGTTGTACTTCAGAGATTAATTAAGGATTTACTTCTCTACGCAGTTGTAAAAATAAGCAGGAAACATCTACAGTAAAAAAAACGTCAAAAATGAAACAAAAAACATCAAACATCTACAGTAGATATCTAATTTACATGACAATAATTGCTTTGTGACAGCTATCGAAAATTATATTCCAAAAATATAATAAGTTCTCTAATATTAATAAAACTTTCTTATGAATTTTGTAATAATCCCGCAATTGGTCCAAGGACTGTTGGATTAGTTGAGTAACTGAATGAAATGAAACCTGTCGGACGATTTTTTCCAAAAAAGGTTCTGTTTTCCTCAATGTGCGATACTGGTAGAGCAGCACGGTGGCGGCGCATGATCCCACTAAAATGGTAAAATCTCATGATCCAGAAGTCATCATCATTTTTTTAAATAAAAGGTGAAACTGTAAGGGATTTTTAAATCTTAGCTAGAAAACCAAATAAAAACGTGCGATATTGACGAATAATTAAACTCAACCATTTTCTTAACTTTTTTGGTCCAAATTTGAGAAAAAATATTTTTCTGTATTATGATCGTAAAGTGTATACTTTTATCTACAATTAAAAAAAAAAATAATAAACAAATTTATGTGACAAATAAGCCCTTAAAACATTAATAAATATAATAGTTGAGTATTAACATTAAAAAGAATTAGACCGCAACTGACATAGGCAAAATTAAATATAATGAAACACTAACTTCTTTTTAAGAAGGTGTAAATCTCTACCGAAGTCGTGAATTTGATAATATTTAAAACTGCTATGCCCGAGGTTTATCAATTTTTCCAATATAATTTAACACACAATGAAACCAAATACTACCTACAAAAAATGCAGGCGTACTAGAAAACGATTTGACTTTCTTAAACATTTCATGAAAACTTACTTACAAATTTTAATAAAAACCCATTTTCTGTACAATTTAATGCGGTATTCTTTACTTGGTAAGCTAAGAAAATAAATCATCCTGTTACTCGATTCTGTAAAGTTCTCATTCTCCGAGTACTTTGATGTCAACATTTCTATAATTAAAAAATTTTAACATTTAAAATACATAAAATGAACAGATAAAAAGTGAACGTCTGTGAAATTTTGATCTTTTCGAAAGAAGGAAACTTGTCATAAAAATAATTGAATCATCAACCAGAAAAATGTACTATTTAACTAAAAAACATTAAATTTCTTGCAAAAGAGACGAATTTTCTACAAAGTAGTTTAATTCTTCAACCCGAAAATACGAATTTTCAATCCAAAAGTTCGTTTTAAGCCGAATAGTTGCATTTTCAATCAAATAGATCAATTTTTTTACCAACAAGATAACTTTTCTACCAAAAGAGACACATTTTTAACGAAATAGTTACATTCTCAGCCAAAAAAACGGATTTTTAACTAGAATGATGGACCTTCAACCAAAAAGCTTAATTTTTAACAAATTAGTTTAGCTCTGAACCAGGTAGTTGAATATTTAACAACAACAAAATTAATTATCAAGAAAAAATGTAATATTCGATATTTCATTTAAAAAAGATTTTAATTATTAATTTAAAAAGAGTTGAATTCAACCAAAAAAGATGAATTTTCAACAAAATAGATGAATTTTCAGACAAAAAGTTAAATTTTCAATGCAAAAATAAAAATTTCCAACGCCAACAAAAATATTTTCAATGAATTGATGAAATTTTCTACAAAAGGTCAATTTTTAACCAAGAACATTAATTTTCTACCAAGAGAAACGAATTTTTGACATGAATTTTCAACTATGAAAGATCATTTTCTACAAAAAGGGAAGAATTTTCAAACATCCTATATCAAACAAACCGAAAATAATTCTAAAATTTTGAAAAATCTTTCGAAATAAAAAACATGACGCAACATTTTTTTAAAAATGTGGAGTTTTAATAATTTTTCTTTAAAAATTTCTTTGAAAATTTAAAATTTTTAAATTATTTTCAAACCTTTTTTAAAGTTTTAAACCTTTAAAATATCTGTTAAAATGATTCGAATTTTCCCTAAAATTTGAGAAAACAATCTACATGTTGTTTTATATTTTTAAAAACATTTTGATGTTTTAAATTGTTTTCGAACATTTTTAAAACTTCTAAATATCTGCTAAAATCAATCGATTTTTTTAAAACTATTGCAATCTGGCAAAATGAAAAAATTTGGCTTTGAAATTCTCTAGACTCTTTTGCGAAATTTTCAGAAATCCCAATTTTTTAAAGTTAGTTGAAATATTTGGAAACCTCTTACAATCTTTTTAAAAGCCTTAAAATCCGTGGCAGTCCCTTAAAGTACGTTGTAATCGTTTGAAATCCCTCAAAAACCTCCTGATATATTTGGAAATCTTTTAAATGCCGTGAAATTTTTATGAAATTTGACGAAATCGCTTAAAATCTATTGAAACTCTTTGGAATTCTATGAAATTCATTCAAATTTGTGAAAATCCTACGTTAAGTAAATAAATCATTTCTTATTTCCAAGGCAATAAGACTGTTATCTAATAGAAGGAATGTTGTTTTGGGATGCAAGTATGAATTGTAAAACCCCAGAAAAAGTATACAATTGAGAAATTGAGTCTATTCTATTCTACTAATTGAAATTCAAGAAATGTTTCTTTGTAATTTCTAAACGCTTGATTTTTTGCGTTTCAAAACGTTAAACGGGTGGACTTCCGAAAGCCGTAAACCGACGATTTCTTTCATACTATGTATATTTATGTATTTTGATGCGCTGATTACGAAAACGATAGTGAAAATTGGCGACTCGGCGATTTTCATGGTGAAATCGTGAAAAAACCATCAAAATCATGGTTTTTTGCGTTTATCTGAACTAATATGCAAGATTTGAAAAAATATCTCAAACAAAAGTTGTACGTCTCATTGAAATGCACATTTTTTGTAACAAACATTTTTTTCTGCGAGTGATAGTTTCCGAGAAAATCAATGATACAAAGATTTCCATCGTATCTCCATTGGTTTCGGGGGTGGAGTTCCGAATAGTGTAAACCGCTGATTCTTTTGAGGCTCCGTACACTTATGTATTTTGATGCGCTGATTACGAAAATGATAGTGAAAATGTGCGGAAATTTGATTTTCATGGTGAAACCATGGAAAAACCATAAAAATCATGGTTTTTTGCGATGATCTAAGCTAATATACAAAACAAAAAAAAATGTTTCAAACAAAAGTTGTAGACATCATTGAAATACACATTTTTTGTTGAAAATATTTTTTTTTGCGAGTGATAGTTTTCGAGGAAATGAACGATATAAGGATTACAATCGTATCTCCATTGGTCTCACACAACCCCCTTTCCAGCCTGTCGTGGGGGCGGGAAGGCACCCCTGTGACAGGGCACAAAAAATAACTAAGGTCTCA
>CAKNXH010000598.1:351350-377532 GCA_932178445.1 Andricus quercusramuli
ACAGGGCACAAAAAATAACTAAGGTCTCACACAACCCCCTTTCCAGCCTGTCGTGGAGACGGGAAGGCACCCCTGTGACAGGGCACAAAAAATAACTAAGGTCTCACACAACCCCCTTTCCAGCCTGTCGTGGAGACGGGAAGGCACCCCTGTGACAGGGTACAAAAAATAACTAAGGTCTCACACAACCCCCTTTCCAGCCTGTCGTGGAGACGGGAAGGCACCTCTGTGACAGGGCACAAAAAATAACTAAGGTCTCACACAACCCCCTTTCCAGCCTGTCGTGGGGGCGGGAAGGCACCCCTGTGACTGGGCACAAAAAATCACTAAGGTCTCACACAACAAACATTTTTTTCTGCGAGTGATAGTTTCCGAGAAAATCAATGATACAAAGATTTTCATCGTATCTCCATTGGTTTCGGGGGTGGAGTTCCGAATAGCGTAAACCGCTGATTCTTTTGAGGCTCCGTACACTTATGTATTTTGATGCGCTGATTACGAAAATGATAGTGAAAATGTGCGGAAATTTGATTTTCATGGTGAAACCATGGAAAAACCATAAAAATCATGGTTTTTTGCGATGATCTAAGCTAATATACAAAACAAAAAAAAAATGTTTCAAACAAAAGTTGTAGACATCACTGAAATACACATTTTTTGTTGAAAATATTTTTTTTTGCGAGTGATAATTTTCGAGGAAATGAACGATATAAAGATTACAATCGTATCTCCATTGGTCTCACACAACCCCCTTTCCAGCCTGTCGTGGGGGCGGGAAGGCACCCCTGTGACAGGGCACAAAAAATAACTAAGGTCTCGCACAACCCTCTTTCCAGCCTGTCGTGGAGACGGGAAGGCACCCCTGTGACAGGGCACAAAAAATAACTAAGGTCTCACACAACCCCCTTTCCAGCCTGTCGTGGAGACGGGAAGGCACCCCTGTGACAGGGCACAAAAAATAACTAAGGTCTCACACAACCCCCTGTCCAGCCTGTCGTGGGGGCGGGAAGGCACCCCTGTGACTGGGCACAAAAAATCACTAAGGTCTCACACAACAAACATTTTTTTCTGCGAGTGATAGTTTCCGAGAAAATCAATGATACAAAGATTTCCATCGTATCTCCATTGGTTTCGGTTTGATACCTACTTACGCTCTTCACCACGGGAAGGTTAAAAATTTTGAAGAGCATAACATTATCCCGCTATTGACGGGATAATAACTGAGGGGGAAATAACTTTGGGCTCATCTGACCCCCTTTCCAAAGTCCCCTTCCCTCTATTGACGGGTTAATAACTGAGGAGGAAATAACTTTGGGCTCATCCGACCCCCTTTCCAAATTGCCCTTCCCTTAATTGACATGTTAATGACTGAGGGGTAAATAATTTTGGTCACATCCAACCCCCTTTCCAAAGTCCCCTTCCCTCTATTGACTGAATCATAAAAATCCTTTGAAAAAACCCCCAAAAAATTACAAAACATATAAAAATAGAAAAAAAATATGCTCTTTAAAATTCAACCTTCCCGTGGTGAAGAGCGTAAGTAGGTATCAAACCGAAACCAATGGAGATACGATGGAAATCTTTGTATCATTGATTTTCTCGGAAACTATCACTCGCAGAAAAAAATGTTTGTAACAAAAAATGTGCATTTCAATGAGATGTACAACTTTTGTTTGAGATATTTTTTCAAATTTTGCATATTAGTTAAGATAAACGCAAAAAACCATGATTTTGATGGTTTTTTCACGATTTCACCATGAAAATCGCCGAGTCGCTAATTTTCACTATCATTCTCGTAATCAACGCATAAAAATACATAAATATACGTTGTGTGAAGGAAATCGTCGGTTTACGGCTTTCGGAAGTTTATCCCGTTAAACTTAATATTCTTCAATTTCGAGTGTGTTTCTCTAATAAAAATATCTAGAATTAGTACTTTTTAAATGCACATAATTTTATTGCTGAAGACATCGTACATATACTATATCCAATATGAAAATAAAATATAACTATTTATGGTTTCATTCAACTCCAGATCTTTCCTTCCTAGTCAAGAGATACGGTGTACTCAGCATTCTCCATCCTTCTAGTGCTTCCTGAAACAAAAAGAAAAGAAAGAATAAATATTTTTTTAATTAATAAACAATTCACAGATAACACAGTTACTAGCCTGAGTAGTATATGCGAAAAGTAAGGTAGTTTGAAGGTCTATTTTTAATTGTAAATCTTTTTAATGCTCTTTTTGCATGAAATTATTAATGAAAAAATGGATTTCCTTTCGATCCAGAATTAAAACTTGTGACATGATTCAGAAAACCAATCATTAGTGACTTCCCTTGTGGGCTCTCAGTGACAATATATTTCCCACTCAAACCAGTAACATGTTACAAGTGGATCAGGGTAGCATTGTCCCGCCAGAGTAATCACATGCTTGTTACAAAATGATGGCGAAATAATCCAAAATTTGGAGATTTGAAAAAACTTGAAACAAAATGTAGATTTTTATCAAGATTTCGAAACAAAATGTTGACGTTTCTTAAGGATTAACAAAGGTTTCAAGATTATAAAAATTTTTTCTTGATATTACTCGAAAAATTATTTTTTATTTGCAAAAATAATTCAAGGAGAATATTTGAAAATATAATGAATGTCAAATATCGATTTGAAGCTACTTAGAATATAATGTAACTTTCCAATTTAAACTTGAATTTGAAAAGTGTTTTGTTGAGAAAACATTTTAATTGTTCAACTCTTTAATGTTTCTAGCTTAAAATCGCTTCAAATGATATAATTTGGAAAATCTACAAATTTATTGATTCACTCTTTTCAATTGACAACTTTGAAAAAGATAACGTAGACTTATATTTTTGGAAATGAATCTGAATTTTTGAACTGTACAATTCATAAAAATTCAAAAAATGTTATTCTGCAGTATAAATGCATTTAATAAAATTTTTGTTAATTAGAAAGTGTGAATAACTTTTATTTTATACGTTTAAATGATTAGACGTTCATATAAAAAAAATTTCAATTTTAATTTTAAAAGTTTATAATTCAAAAGTTTGTCAATTTTATTGACCGTACAAAAGAGACCGAGGAAATCAGTATTATCAGTTTGTTTCTATATTCCCATCATTTATGATTGAGGAAGTATTAGAATTGTGAGAAATTTCACACCTCGGGTTTTCAACGGATCTCCACGTTTTGATACCCCCTGAAGCCGAAAATCAAGTTTCGGCTTTGGCACACTCTTTGTAGGTCCTAAAAGAAAGAACGGGTTTGTTGACCAGCCATTTTTGCAGAAATTCAAAAAGTTAGAGCATTTTCGAAATTTTTGAATTAAATTATTTTCAAGATTTAAAAATTTCAGTTATAGCATTTCAAAACTTTTAAAAATCAATCGAAAACGAACATTTTAAGCCAAACAGCGCACGACATAAAAAAAGTCAAGATAAGAAAAACGTTGCTTTCTAAAAGTCCTACATGTTGATCATAACAACTTTTCAAATTTTTCTTGAAAATTCGAATATTCTAATTTTGATGGCATGAAAATAATGAAAAATAAATAATTCCATTTTGCGCTCAAACTATGCAAGATACGAAAAGAGATGAATCGACAAAAACTGTGCACCCGAAAAAGATCTACAAATTGATTGATAATCACTTTTTGATAGGATGCAAATTTTTTGTGTTTTTCGTAAAAGAACAATAATATGTTGTTTTCAAAAATGTTGTGTGTATAAACGAAAATCTGTTATCATCAAAACTGAACTACCACCAAGGGAATGTGGAAAAAACGGTTTCCGTTTGAATATTTTTGTTGATGGAATAAATAAATAATGAAATAGAAAATAATACACTGAATAACAAATATTTTCGTTGAACAAATGTAATATTTAATATTTTATGTTTATAATATAACAGTTTTTTAATTTTTCATATTCGGAAATTGTATAGTTCGAAAATTTTCCTTTGTCCGCAATTTGATTTTCAGAATTATTATATTTCGAATATTTTCTTTTTGGGAAGTTTTATTAATTTCATTAATCAATTAACACTTTTATGGGATGACTGAAAAATCCCGAAAAATAAAATTCTCGGGCTGTGAAATTCCCGAAAAAGAAAATATTTGAAACAAACAATTTCAGAAATTGTAAAATTGCTGAATGAGAAAAATTCCGAATTTTCAAATTCCTGATGAATGAAATTCGCGGAAGAAAATTCCCAAATTATAAAATATCCGACACTGACAAATTCCCGACAATAGAAAATTCCCGAATTGGAATGCTTGAGAAAAAAGTTTTTAAATTAATATTACTTATTAGAAATACAGTAATTATATATTCTGATACAAGAGAATTTCTTCAATGTATTGAAAATATATTTGTATAAATTATCAATATATAATAATAATCATAATGATCAACATATTTTTATAAATTATCTTTCAAATTTGAGGTAACAATCATTTTCAAAAAGCTTTTCAATTCAAGCTTTTTTTTAATGTGTAAAGTAGTTTTTTTTAAATTATTGCTCTCGTGAAAATAATCTTGTTCTTGTATTGTTCTTTTGCATTTAGAAATATTCTTCGAATTGCTGCTGTTTCAAATTTAAACACTAATAAAAAAAAAATTAAACATACACAAATTTTCATTGCAACAAAAAACAATTTCTTTGAACTAAAGACTTTTAATTCAATTAAGTTTTTTTGGATTGAAAAAATACATTTTTGTTTAATTTAGGAATATTTATTTATAAATTTATTATGAATATTATGTTCATGAATAAATATTCCTAGTTTTTAAATTTTTTTAAATTTTTTATTTCATTCTAAACCCGCGATAATTTTAAATAAAATTGTTTACACTACTCTCTAAATCTCCTTTAGGAGTCATTTTTTGGCTTTATTTTTTCATACCCTGTGCCACCCGCTCTCTTTCTTATATTTTCCAGTTCCTTCATCCATTCTTCCCCTTGACCATTTCCATTCAAAATCCATTTCACCCTCTCTTCCACGCTTTATCCTCCACCTTCATCACCTGTACATCTCTCTAGGACATGCATCTACGTTCTCTGCTCATACCTACACACTCTGTACATATTCTGTTCTTCATTCACCAAGTACCTGCATGCTCTTACGCCCTCTCTCATTCTGAAGCTCACCACTCTTTCCATTTTCTCTCTTTTTTAATCTTTCTCAGGTACTTTGGTTCCTCCTGCATCTTAACCATTCGATATCAGCTGTTGTACCTTAACTGTATGATTTTCTCTCATCTTTCTTCTCCTTGCCTTGCCGTCATCTCTTCCTCTATTCCTGCCACTCTCTACACTTCACTTGCATACAACATTCAAATCTCATTTGATATCTCTCCTCTTCCCATTTTGAACGTCCCATGTTACCCTTCCTCTGTTTACCCATAACCTCCCGTGCACACGTTTGTGCAATTCTGCTACCCTTTCTTCTTCTTAGTTTTTCTTCAAAATTCCTAGATCTTTTTAGTTGCCTGGCAATCATTTCTTCTCGTCCTATTTCTCCCCTCAGCATATAACCTGGACAGCTCCAACTCACCCCCATGATCCACCTCGAAAATCTTTTATGCAGAATTTCCACTCTTTGATGCTCTTTCCAAACCCAAATTTCGATACCATAGCTTAAAACTGACTACACTAGCACATGGAACATCGACACTCTCATCCTCCAGTCGTCCTTGAACCTTCTTCTACCTATAGCCCATACTTGTCCGATCACTTCACTCGCGCATTCTAGTCTTTTTCTCACCTACAGCTCGCTTCCTCCTCTCGTTTCAAACCTAAATCCTAGGTAGCAAAACTTCTTAACCAACTCTACCACCACGCTATTAATCTTCCATTCATATTCCACTCTATGCTTTTTATTTCTAAAACACATCATCTTCGTCTTATTCACGTTCACTATTAGCCTCTTTACTCTCACGTACTCTTCGAACACTCTCATCATCAGATTCATTCCCCTTTCATCACCCGCGACTAGCACTACGTTATCTGCATGTGCTAGTGAATACACTTTGCCTGTTCCTAATGCTGTCCTTCATTTCCCTTTCCTCTTCGTATTCTTCTCCAAGTCTGCCAGAAGAACACTAAACAGAAGAGGACTCAACGGGTACCCTTGCATGAGCCCCCTTCATGACCTGAATTCCTCTCCTTCCTTTTCTCATATCTTCACCCTTATTTTAATTTCCACAAATATTTCTTTCACACTCTTGATTGAACCCTCGTCTACTCCTTTTTCTTTCATGGCTGTCCATAAAACTCTCCTGTTAACTGAGTCAAATGCTGCCTTAAAATCTACAAGCAGTGCGACTAATTCCCCATTCTTACGCCCTAGGTTCCTATTGACTAAATAGTTGAACCCGCTTGTCCTCTCATTTTTTAATCAACGATACTACCAACCTTGTCTTCCATTCTTCCGGCCACCCTTCTTCTCTCCACATCTTGTTGTAAATCCTCCACATGTCTTCTTTCAGCCCTAACCCTCCGTATTTTAGCGTTTCATTTTCTAAGCCATCCTCCCCTGCAACCTTGTTTCTTTTCAGCCTTGCAATCGCCTCGTTTACCTCTTCTCTACTAATCTCGTTTTTGCTGTCCTCATCTCTCGCTACTGGTTTTCTTCCTCCTCCATTAACCCTATTTTCCACACCCACTAACAGACGCTTGAAATACTTCGTCCACTCTTTCATCTCGATTTCTTTATTCATACGCATCCTCCCTCCTCTTTCCCTGTTTATCACTTCCCACTTCCTCCCTTCCTTCACCGATTTCTTTTCCTCTTCCATGTATCTTTATTTTTCCTTCTGTCTTTCTTCCCTTATCATTCTTTCGTGCTTTCTCTTTCACCTGTCGAGTTCCTTGTTTCAATTTTCCCTGTCCTCCATTTTCTCGCATTCTCCTTCATTCTATCTATACTTTCTCTGCATCCATCGTCCCACCCAGAGTTGCAAATAATCGATTAGATTTTTAATTTAATTAGGCCTTAATTATCAATTAACATTTTTTTTCAATAGACAATTAAAATTTATTTTTTAATTGAATTTGGTTTGAATTTCAAATTAAAATTTAATTTTTAATCGAATTTTGTTTAGTCGACAATCAAAATTTAGTTAATAATTCAATTTTGTTGAATTGAAAATAAAAATTTAGTTTTTAATTAAAACTATATTTTAATCAATAATTGAACAATTCAACTAATACTTATGATATATTTTTATCATTAACATATGTATAATGTAATACATTACAAGCACTTTACATTATTTGCATTTTTCACACTTTGCTAGTTTTCACATTTGTTTCATTAGGCTACATGTGATGAGAATAGTGAGGGAACTTAGACGCAAATATGTAATATGTTCTCATCTCGCGCGTCACGCGCGCGGCTCGCAAGTTTGGGCGCGCGACTGTTGATTGTTGCGTTTCGCACTCGATGATTTAAGCACCTCGTGCTATGCGCTCGGTCTTTGTATTTCCCCCACATTTGCGCACAGACCTTTCAAAATTAAAGATCAAATCATCGACAACTGTCATTTGGTGATTCTGAATTCTCTTTTGTTTCTTACATTATGTTGAACTCTATTAAATCAAATGTATATTATATTTATTTCTGTATCTTAAGCGGGTACTGCTTATTCAGATATTGCAAAATAATGTGCAAATTGCTTCCTCATAGAGGGAGGTTTGTAATGACCTAAATTTTCAAATATACTTTTTTGACATATTTTGATATAATTCGACCCCAGGAGCTCGAAAATAATTTTTTTTTAATGTCCGTGTGTGTGTGTGTGTGGGACTTTTTGACTGAAAATGTGTGTTTGTGACTGGATATTCTATGTTAGGCTACTCATAGTATTCGGAAACTCGAAAAATTTATTCTCATGACATTTTTCGACAAAAAGAAAATTATCAGAGTCATAGCATTTTCAAAATCCAAAAAGACAAACGAAAAGGAACATTTTAAGTGGAACAAAGCATGATATGAAAAAAGTCAAGAAGAGTCCTAAACAAATTTTTTCAAGATTATGATAACAATTTTTTAAATTTTTTCAAAAAATCCAAAATTCAAAATTTGATCGCACAAAAAATTATGTGAATGAAAAATTCCATTTTGCGATCAAACTATGCAAAATACAAAGAAAGATAAGAGGACAGAAATTGTGCACCCAAAAAAGATCTACAATTTTGTTATTGACCACTTTTTGATAGGAAGCTTAGTTTTTGTTTTATTCGTAAAAAATATCATTGAAATTAAAAAAAAAAAAAATTTTGGACAAACGTCACAACCCAGTGGGCACGAAATTAAATAACGTAATTGGAACGTTCTAAAACCGTTCTTTGGACGTACAAGTCAAATGACATTATTTGAACGGTTTAAGAACTGTCCTAAGTCAGACAAAATAATGTTCTAAAAACGATCCATGTTCCAAATCCGTCCTTAAAACGTCTCTGGAATACTGTATGTTCAAGGAACGTTATTTGGACTGACATAGGTCGTAGTTGAGCCGTTCTAATGACGTTATTTAACGTTTGTGCCCACTGGGTAAGCTATGAAAAAGCATTAATAGGCGAAAGTTGTTCACTCAAAGAGAATCTATGATTTCGTTATTTACAATTTTTAGAAAGGGTGAGTAGATTTTGTTTCAATCGTTAAAAATAAGAATAAAAATAAAAATAATAAATTCTTGGAAAAACGACACAAGTTGCAATAAAATGTATAATAACAACATTTTGTGTATAGGATGCGCACTTTTTTTTAATTATAAAAACAAGACAATGAAAATACTTATGTTTCAATACCAATACATATTATCAATTGTGATGATATAAATTTATTGGAATGATAGATTTTTCAGGGTAGCTGAAAATAAAAATAAGTGCAAAATAAGGAGCAAATATTGAAGTAATCATGAGAAATAAAATACGGCTGCGAAGTACTATGGACGTATTCACTGTGGGTGTACTTATTTGTGATCATTTTATGAGCATTTCGCTCCCTCATAAGTATCAAATAAATTTGCTTCCTCAAAGAGGGAGGTTTTCCCTAACAATAGAAGAAATGGGCACTTTCAATATTTATCAAGCTTATTTTTCTGCCTTTCCGAAAATTTTATTTTCAGAAAATCAGAGGGCCCACCAAAATGTCAATTCATGTGTTCTGTTACAATGAACAACTTCTTAACCTACCGTAGTGTTATATTTCAAATTAATCACTTATGGTATTCGAAACTTCGTCAAAAGATCAATCCACGCGTCTCGAAGACGCTAACAATTACATCGAATGCAGTTCTGTTATATCCCCAATATAAAAAAATCCTTTTGTAAACAAGGACACTAATTTAGTTGAAAAATTTAAAAACGATATTGGTAGGTTATAGTAGATCATGAGAAGTTAACATTTTTATTTTTTTATTTTTGAGCTCCTGGGGTCGAATTATATCAAAATATGTCAAAAAAGTATGTTTGAAAATTTAGGTCATTACAAACCTCCCTATATGAGATAGTAATTATTTCATTCAACACGGAATTTAACTTTTTCTTGATTCCCATACAACATTTTAGTTGATGACAAATAAATTAATAATTTAATCATTTGACAACAGACGATTTAATTAAAATTTTAATTAAAAATAGTAAAATTAAGTTTAATCGTCAATTTGAACAATTACAATGTAAAATTAAATTTTAATTGTTAATTAGAATGATTTTTATTAGAAATTGAATTTCAATTTGCAATTTAAAAAGTTTTAAGCAGAAATTAAATTTCAATTCTCAATTAGAAAAATTTTAATTAGAAATTCAATTTTAATTCTCCAATAGAAAAATTTTAATTAGAAAAATTTTAATCAGAAAATAAATTTTGATTCTCAATTAGAAAAATTTTAATTAGAAATTAAATTTTAATTCCTAATTTAATAAATTTGAATTGATAGTTGAACTTCAATTCTTCAATTCTCAGTGGACTAATTACTATTCCTGCAACCCTAGTATGGGATAGCAATTATTTCATTCCACACGAAATTTAACTTTTTCTTGATTCCCATACAACATTTTAGTTGATGACAAATTAATTAATAATTTAATTATTTGACAACAGACGATTGAATTGGGATGGAGTTCCGAACAGCGTAAACCGCAGATTTTTTTTGAGACTCTGTATACTTATGTATTTTGTCACGCTCAGCTAATATCGAAAATAAAAAAAAAATGTCTTAAGCAAAAGTTGTAGACATCATTGAAATACACATTTTTTGTTTGAAACATTTTTTTCTGCGAGTGATAGTTTTCGAGAAAATTAAATATATCGATTTTCATTTTTAAAAAACCCATATACCACGGGTGTTCAGTTAAATTGCAGAATAGGGGGGTTACCTCTGTTTTGGCTGCAAAAAAATTTTTTTTGGGGAACCAAGTTATACAATCATTAAATGAACTATTAATGAAGGGATTTGATAACGCATAAGTTGAAAATTATTGTTACTTTTCTTATAAAAACGAGTCAAATATGGGTGTCTCACGATATGGGAATGTGCGTATTTACCTGATCGTTTAAAAGAAGGTCGTGCATGGCCTTAGTTATTTTTTGTGCCCTGTCACAGGGGTGCCTTCCCGCCTTAAAACACATGGGAAAGGGAGTCGTGTGTGACATAAGTTATTTTTGTGACCTGTCACAGGGGTGCCTTCCCGCAAATGTAATGGGAAATGGCAAACGGAAATGTTAAAGGGAATGGTAAAGGTCAAAACGTGAAATGTCGAAGAATAGTTCAAATACGAATTGTAAATCTCATTGAGAAACACATTTTTTATTTTTAATATTTTTTTCTACGAGTAATAGTTTTCGAAAAAATTTCTGATGAATATCATGAAATGTAACAAATTTCAATGGAAAAGACAACAGGCCTTCCTTTACCGTCCGCGCTTATTGTACTTCAGGGAGTGTATTCCTTGCGTAAATTTATTATTTTCGCGATTTTCTTTCTTGTCAGTATTGTTTCATTTTTCGGAATTTAAGTTCATTTTTTTGTAATATTTTGATTTACGGATTTCTTCTTCCGAATCTCAATCACAATGGATGAGACTTATAATATGTTCAAATTATGTACAATGCTTCAAACAAGGGAAACAACACTCGAGTGGTTGCGATAAGTCGAATTGATTCCTAGGGAACGAGTTTTCCAAAGACATAGAAAAAAGATGACCCTTTATGAGGCTGAGAATGTATGCGGAATGTTTCGCTGTTTAAAAAAAGGCAAGTACCATCACAATTCTAGTGTAGCTGAAAACACATGGTTTGAGAGATGTCATACTTCTGCAGAATCATGTATTCTCATAACCTATTGTTTCGCTGCAAATTTTAATTTCGACCAAACAATCCGGGAAAGCAGCATTATTGAAAACAAATCGGTTTCCCGGGAAACAGTTGCAGACCGCTTCTCTTTCTGCAGAGAGGTCTGCATGCTTGCTCTCGATACCCACTTCGAAGACGATGGTCACATTGGCGGTGTCGGTGAGGTAGTCGAAATTGACGAATGCAAAATCGGCCGTCGAAAAAATGAGCGAGGACGGATAGTTGAAGGATCGTGGATTCTCGGAATGACTCACAGAGGACATCCCTTTCAATATCTGTTGGAAATCTGTCCCGATAATAAAAGAGATGAGGCTGCATTAATTGCATTAATTAAAAAGCATGTAGCGGAAGGGACAGAAATTCACACCGATTGTTGGAAGGGGTATATTAACTTAGAAAAACATGGATTCGTCCACAAAACAGTTAATCATTCCGAGAATTCTGTAGACCCCAACTCCGGAGCGCATACTCAGAACATCGAGTCGTCTTGGCAGTGGATGCGACAATTTCTGTCACGAAGGGGAGTGCACACGAGCAACATTGCAGACCAGCTGTGTGAATTTTTGTGGCGTAGACGCATTCGCAAAATAGGTGCTGATCCATTTAATCAGTTCATCCGAGATATAAAACAATATTACCCTGGCAATTGATTATCTTCCGTTTTTTAAATCGATTTTTTCAATTTAATTAAAATTTTTTTAATTAAATAACAACACAAAATCTGAAAAAACCAAAAATAAAAAAATAAAAAACATGAAAAATAGAAAAAAAATGCTCTTCAAAATTTTCCAACCTTCCCGTGGTGAAGAGCGTAAGTCATGGTTTTTTCATGGTTTCACCGTGAAAATCAAATGTCCGCACATTTTCGTAATCAGCGTGTCAAAATACATAAGTATACGGAGTCTTAAAAAAATCAGCGGTTTACGCTATTCGGAACTCCACCCTTAAAAATCTTAATTAGAAATTAAATTTTAATTCTCAATTAGAAAAATCTTAATTAGAAATTAACTTTAATTCTCAATTGGAAAAATTTAAATCAAGAAATTAAGTTTTAATTCTCAATTCGAAAAATTTTAATTAGAAATTAAATTTTAATTCCTAATTTAAAAAATTTGAATTGATAGTTGAACTTCAATTCTTCAATGTTCAATGGACTAATTACTATTTCAATCACTCCTTTAAGTTTTTTATTTTTTCTCTGAATTCTCTTAACTTTTCTTCACCCCACTTGCCAATTTTCAATTTCCTTCCACCCTTCCTTTCCTTCTTCCCCCTTCCGAGCTTTGAACCTCCACATTTCAATGTCGCGATCACTGGGAAGTGCTCTGAACCTATCTTATTGCTCAATTTCATTCTAACCATCGACTTCCTCATTCTTTCTTCTGCCAGAATGTAGTCTATTACGGTGTCTCCTATATCCACGTACGTAAATTACCCTTAATTCTCCCCTCTGGTATTGCCGTTGCAAATGAACCATCCCACCTCTCCCAACAAATCCAGAAGCCTCCTACCCTCTCGATCTGTTTCCTTGTGTTTCGAGTTTCTCATGAAACCCTCCTTTTCCGTATCACACACTGCTCCCCCTTGTCATCAAATTCACGCATTCAGATCCCCCCTATCAGAACCAACCCCTTCTCATTTTTCTCTGTCCATTTCCTTATTGTTCTCCATCCTCCCTCTTCTCCTCTTCTCCTGTACACGCATACAACATCCAGAACCACTTTTCCTACTTTCATCCTTCTCACCATTGTTCCGTTCACTTCTTCCACATACTCTCCCTTTTCTTCCTCTACCATCACTTCTCTTCATACCCCTGACATCATGCCACCCATTCCTCTCCCTTTCACGTGATCCTTTCTCGCTGCTTGCATTCTCCACACATACGCTTTCGGTAGCAATCTTTCTATGCCCTTCCAATCTTTCTCATCCGCTGAAGTTTCGCTGATCATTATCACGTCTCATTTTGCATATACCCCCCCCCCCCCCCAAACCCTTATTTTTTTTCAAACCTAAGACATTCCAGAACTCCAGAATTCTCGAGCCTGAACGGACTGTTTGGAGGGATGACGCGCGGCAGATGAGGGCTCAGCCGACGGATCGATTCGATCACTCCCCCAGTCCGAGCATCTGTAAGAGTCCACGAACTGCACCTAGAGTATGTGATGTGCTTCAAAACGAGCCAGAAGATACACTTTGGACCTCGCGAGTCAGTGGCCGGCTTGGCAACTCAACACTCTCTCCCGACGAGAAACACACGGTCTGGAGCCAAAATGCCGGCATCTGCGCGAAGTACCTTCACGCCATCCGACGCACCTGGATAGTGGGCGGAAGATCATGGGTCAGGAAACACATCCGAGACTGCACAGTCTGCGCCTAAATCAATCACAAGCCCATGAAGCAAGCCATTGCCCCCTTGCCGACTGCCTGGGTGACTCCGTCAGCCACCTTCTTCCGAACCGGCGTGGACTGCGCTGGCCCATTCGACATCCTCAGGACGAAGGGCCGTGCACCTGGAACTTGCAGGAGACCTCACGACACAGAGCTTCCTCGGAGCACTCGACCGCTTCACTGGCCGACGAAACTTTGTCGCCTGCTGAGTGAAAGAGATGGATTGAGGCCTCTTCGAGGGAAGCATTGCCTAACGAGGCATCACCTGGCACTTTGTCCCTCCCTCGGCGCCCCACTTTGGTGAGCTTTCGGAGGCATGCGTCAAGTCTGTGAAATCTCATCTGCGAAAAGTCGCCGGGCCACATAAGCTCACGCTCGAGGAGTTCCCCCCGTCAACATCGAGGCTTCAACGCCCGCTCACTTCCTCACTGGCAGGCCACTCACCTCCATGCCGCGGCCCTCCATGGCAGATACGCCCCTAGATCACGCGACGCACTGGACCATGGTCAAAAGCCTTCGCGTCCAATTCTGGGCGCGCTGGAGCCGTGAGCATTTGAACAACCTCCAACAGATAGCCATGTGGATCAGGCCCCGCTCAAACCATACGTTAAGCGACATTGTCGCCATCATCTACCCTCCTCTCGTCAAGCTAGAGAAGCTGCCGGTTAAGGCGCAGGACCAGAACGACGGCACCCTCGACCAACAGGACCAAGACAGAGGGCCCGCCGACCCGCAGCAGGAAGATCGACTGCCCGCGGCGAGCGGTGTCAAACCTCCTGACGCACTTCAACACAGCAGTTAGCACTTAAATCGGCGCCACGGACCAGCAGATTCTCAACCGGCTGCTTACGGTGGACGGCCTTATTTTGATTTCGTTCAAGGAACGCGGCGGGCGGGATGTTGGCTTCGGATATTAACGGACGACCCCCCGGCTGCTTCGTCGTCCGCCACGCCCTCTCGACCATCCCGACTCATACTTTCGCTATTGAACTGCAGGCTCTCTCCCGCGGAGAGAGTCACGACGCCACACAGTGAGCTAAAGTGAAAAAGTTTGTGACAAAATCGTAGAACTTGTGACAGGGTTGACTCAGAGGGATGAATTTCTTCATATTTACAGATGAATAACTACAGAATAGATTAAAAATACGGAGAAGTTGAAAATATATAATTTTACCTTAATGATCTATTTTGCACCTTTATCGCATGAATGATTTCCGCTAATGTAAATTTGACTATTTGTCGTAATAAAGGGGTTTTGGGGTTGTGGAATTGAAACACAAAGTGAAAATATCAAAATTCGAAATGGCGGATCCAATATGGCGGACCAGCATTGTAAGACCGAGCCGATTTGGCAGCAAATTAGTTTAGGGGTCGTTTTCGGGTCGCTGGTTTTGAATTTAAGGTCAAAATTTCAAAATTGCAAATGAAGGATCCAATATGGTGAAATGTCATTGTGAGAATATAACCGATTTTATTGAAAATCGTTACTTGGGTTTTTTTTATGGCGTCGATTTCAGAACTCTAGTCAAAATTCAAAACGGTTCAATGTCTGATGCAATATTGCATCAGACATTTAACATGAAAATGACAATTGAAATCAAAATTTTTTTAATTTTCACTTTAGATTTGAAATCGACGACATACGAAAACCCTAAGTAGCGTTTTTTAATTGAATGGGTTACATTCTCACAATGACCTTCCGCGATATCGGATCCTTTATTTTGAATTTTGACTCTAGATTTGAAACCAGGGACCCGAAAACCCTCCATACAGCAGTCTTCAGCCATATCAGCTCAGTCTCACAAATTTTGGTCCGCTATATTTGATCCGCCATTTTGAATTTCGAAATTTCTACTTTGTATTTCAATTCGACGTCCCCGAAACCCCTTTAATACGACAAATAGTCAAAATTAGATAAGTGGAAATCAATCATGCGATGAAGGTTTAGAATAGATAATTCAATTGCATTTTTCTACTAACAGTAAGTCCTAAGTAAGATTCGGCATGAGACACTGAGAAGGAGTCAGTAGGATTCTTTCTGCACAAAAAAATGTCTGCTCTTCCAGAAACTACGACCTGCAGAGGCCAAGGAGGTAATGGTGCATGCCGTCATCGAAATGCTGGGACCAGACATACGACATGCAATTCATGCATTAAAGCTCACGGATTTTGCTTCTCTACTCTCCAGGGCTATCGAAGCGGAAGGAGATGAAGGTGAACTTTTCCGCGCACTGCCTAAGGAAGAAGAAAGAAAGCAACTCACAGCACCTGTCCCAACGAAGAATCTTCCGAATTGCTGGTATTGTCCTTGAAGGCACTTCAACAGAGATTGTGAGGTATATAAAGAATAGCAAGCCTAGTATTACCAAGAAGCTGAACGTTCTCAACAAGCGGAACGTATCCACCACGAGGAAAGGTCCGATTCCAATCAAGGAAACTGGAGACGGGCGGTGGATAACCTTACAACCGCCTGAAACTCACACTTATCTTCCTCTACCTCACTGAAATTTTTGGCAACTACCTTGGGTTAGAACTAACCTGAATGACCAGCGAATCCCGGGGGTCATCGACACTGCAGCCACTGAAAACTTCATTCACCAGTTCCATCTAACAGAGGAACAAATAAGGTCCCTCCAAACCGATATCTATTGTGTGAACCTTGCCGCTCCAGGAATAGCGATCAGGATCTCAGGAAAATTAACTGTACCCATCACGATCATTGGACATACCATGAGCCTGGATCTTCTTGTATCTTCAGAACTCCGCGAGCCGTTGATTCTGGGGCTACCCTGGTTGGAGGACCAGATGACCATCGTCGACATCCCTGGCAAAAGGATCTACGCCGGAAGAGATGAGCGGTTTAGCATCTATTTTATTCAACGTCCCGTGGATCGTGGAAAATCATTTGCTCATTCTGTAGATTACAATCCTAATTTTCCTGCAGAATTCACCGAAAAATTTGATAAGTTCACTCAAAGCTTTCAGGGTGTCCCCACCCGTGGACCAAAATTAACCCAAACACGATCCATCTCCCATGTGATCGAGCTCACTGATGGCAAACCATTCCGTCTAAAGCTATATTCAGCCTCTCAGGAAAACCGCTGGATAATCTTGGAGCAAGTTCAAGACATGCTAGCCAATCAGGTCATTGACCCCAGCACCTCTCCTTACTGCTCTCCCGTGGTCCTTGCCAAAAAAGGACAAAAAGTGGAGGTTCTGCGTGGACTATCGTAAACTGAATATAATCACTCAAGATGTAAGGCACACACTACCCCGGATTCAGGATTCATTGAAGAAGTTAGGAAACGCACGCATCTTCTCAACGCTTGATCAACGTCAGGGCTTTTGGCAGGTACTGATGCATCCAAATGTCAACAAATATATGGCTTCCGCCATCCCAAACGGTGGAACCGATCAGTTCCGCGTAATGCCCTTTGGGTTGAAAAACGCGTATTAGAAAGACTACAAATGCATGCACTAGCTTGTTCCATCGACAAATGTAGCTTCGGCCAGACGGAACTCCGTTATTGAGGACACTCTGTATCTACCAATTTCAACAAACCCCAGGAATGCCACATAAAAGCAGTTCTTCAAGCATCGAACACCAAAATTCGCAGGAAGCTTCAGCAATTGTTAAGCATTTGCAATTTAGTGCGAGATTATGTTCCAGACTTATCTATAGTTCCAGCTTCATCAACGAACCTCCTCGGGAAAAATACAGGACGCTGGACGTGGAAAAAGGAAGCAGAAGAAGCATCCAGGAAAATCAAGGGAATCTTTTATGAGGATTTGAAACTGGGTCTACCAATTCCTGATATTCCTTGTATTCTACAAACAGAGGTGAGTCTGATTGGATTGGAAGCTGTCTTGTATCAAGATATTTCCGAATCATGAGGTGAGAATGTCATGAGGTGGAGTGGGCCATTAAACGTTCATGTCCACTATTGGAGAGTGCATAATTCATTTTGAAAACGGATGGGAAAGCTATAAGGTGGTTGCAAAACTCCCGGGAAGCCAACAAGAAGCTTAGTTGTTGGGCACGATTTTTGGTTACCTTCCAATAAGTGGTGCAACCACGAACACGCATAAAAAGGGAATTAGCCACTGCTTTTTCTCATAGGCCCCACAAAGAAGCAAGCACAGGACTGGAATCCGAAGAATCGGATCTGTCGCCAGAACCAATCACAGGAACCAAGCAGAATGCCCCCTTACTGGCAACTATAGCCTCTAACAACTGCTACGAAAAAGTCATACTGGCTTAACAGACGGAAATCGAGGTCTCAGCCTTAGGTGGAAAATTGAAGAACCTCGAGGCCAAGTGTAATAATCGAAATCAGAGCGTGGCAAATTTTTCTCTTCGCCACAAGCTAACCAGCGAGGAACTCTTTCGTCAAAACCAAAACCTCGAAAATTCCTGGGTACTTGTGGTACCGGAAATTTGTCAGCAACGACTCTTATTTAAATATCATGACTCTGGACTCGCAGGACACCCTGAGGCAGAAGAAACCCTCCAAACTCTCTTCAGGAAAGGTTTTATTGGCCCCGAATGATTAAACAGGTTCAAAACTACGTGAAGACATGTTAGATCTGTACTTGTTGTAAGACATTTCGCGGAGCAAGACAACTGGAGCAAATACCACGACAACCTAAGACCCCGTGGTATACCGTGGTTCTAGATCTGATGGGTCCATACCCGCGTTCACTTGAGGTAAGCGATTTTTGCTCGTAGCTACGGACCTACATTCCAGGTGGGTAGCGGCCTTTCCTTCTGGTTGATCAAAAGCCCATATAATCAGTTCCTTGCTGGGAAGGGAAGTTTTCAGCTGTTTTGACTACCCTAAGGCCCTAATCACCGATAATGGACCTCAGTTCACGAGCAGTAAATGGAAAGAATCCTGTAAAATATGGAACTGCGAGGCTTGGTATACACCTACGTACCACATACAACCCAATCCTATAGAGCGTAGGAACCAGAAAATTAAGAAGGGGATGCAAATAAGACTTATCGACGGCTCTCACCAAAATTGGGACGCGAATCTCCACAACATCTTATTCAACATAAGAAATTGTCGGAATGCGGCTACAGGGCAGATACCTAGTCAAGTTCTCTTTGGAATCTCACTGATGCGTCCAGGTGAATGGATTCTACCTCGTCCAGGGACATCTGGTCTGGACTCGCACGCATTACCTATCCAACAAAATGAAAGGATTCAATGCAAATTTAGCGCCCTGTGGAAACGGTCCCTACCCTATCACGCCTATCACAAACCATCTAGCGGGAGAGGTTCACTTGTAAGTCGAGCAAGACGGACGACTAGTCACTATCCTCTCGGAAGGATCTGCATCCCCGTAAAATTATATTATTGTTTCCTATTAACTTCGACATAGGTCGCTTCCTCCCGGAAGGATCTATATCCCCCAAAGATTATATTATTGATTCCTATTAAGTTCGCCCTAGGTCAACTTCTCCCGGAAGGATCTATGTCCTCCTAAAACTCCATTATTGTTTCATTATAACTTCGCCCTAGGTCTCTTCTTACGGAAGGATCTATGTCCTCGTAAAAATACCCTATACCATCACAAGCGTTGGATTGATCGTCACAGAGAGGTACGTCCCTCTCCCACCGAAAGGAAAACAAAAGAAGCCCCGCAGGTACCTTCCAAACTTCAGCCCAAAAACCTTGGGCCCCTCTCTCGTTGCGACTGATCCACCTGACGCTACTTTGTCGATATTTGAATTGTGCCACACAGACCCAATTTCGTTAGAGGACGCAAAAAGTGAGCTTGGTGCCTCCGCTCTTGAGAATCCACCAGTGGACGAGCCCGATGGAATCACTACCCTTCCGGACCAGGAAGAAGAGGATATTTTGACCCTGCGGGCCTCTCCTATTGACTTTTTTGTGGAGGGAGACCTGACCCCTTCACAAGAGGACGAACCGCCCATGGTTGATCGACCTCCTCCTCCCAGTGTAACGAGTCAGCGATTGTCAGGCCGTGACTACTGTCAATTACAAAGAGCCCTAGCGTCTTGCTCACCCAGAACCCGGGAGCCAGTTGAAGAGCACATTAGAGAGTCGTGGGGGATGCTCATCTGGGAACATACAAGACAGATCCACCCAAGCAGGTACGCCCTCGCCCCCCACCACGGCATTCTCCTAAGAAAACCGCCACGAAGAGAACATTATTTTCCTACGCGAGACAAGTCCTTGCCAAGCGACAAACACCTTCGCCAAGGAAGTGCTCCGACATCCGGTTTGTTACATGTAATCTCCTACTTCATTTCAATTTTTTTTATAAGAAAAAAAAATATATTGTCGAAGGAAATACTAAAAACTTTCTTGTTGTGTTATTTGAATTTTGATCAACTCCAACCTCCTTCATCATGGATAATTTTTTATCCTTATTTTCGGGTTATATAATTATTTATACTTGGTGGATTTTTTTTCTTCGATTTTCTCTACTCTCATCCGCCAGTTTTGTTCGAATGCCCAGAAAAATAATCCTCAAAGAGCAAAATCGGGTAATATTTAGAGGTGGCGCAAAGACCATGAAATTTCCCATTGATATAATATGGGAAAGAATCAGCTTTTTCTAAATCTAATATTTGAACGCGATAATATGTATAAATAATTCCGTGTTTCAGTATATTGTTCAGAATTTATCAGAGAATAAGAATAAATCACACATTTCGAGGTTGAATAATTTTAAGCCACTCTTATGGGTTCCCAAAGAGAAACCCATACGTGTCAAATTTAAATTTTACGTAATATTGCCGTTTATTGACGCTTTTTAAAAGTTTAAAGAAAATAAATAATTATTGATCGGTAATTTAAGAACACCCAGTCATTTTTCAACTAATATTCAATCTTTCAAACAATTTTCATTTGTTGAAACATTCAAGAGTACTCTTAGAAAGCAAAGTAGAACATAAA
This sequence comes from Andricus quercusramuli, assembly GCA_932178445.1. Taxonomy (NCBI): domain Eukaryota; kingdom Metazoa; phylum Arthropoda; class Insecta; order Hymenoptera; family Cynipidae; genus Andricus; species Andricus quercusramuli. Next base: position 372,045 of record CAKNXH010000598.1, read on the forward strand.
AATATTTCAATCTTTCAAAGGATAGCAAAAATAAAATATGCGAACAAAAAAATTGTTCAAACAATTTAAATTTGCTTGAACATCTACGATTATTCATAATCAACAAATTAGTACTTTAAAATATTGAAATTTGTTAACAAATGACTTGGTAATCCTGAATCACCGATTAATGATTATTTATTTTGTTAAACTTCTAAAAAGCGTCAATAAACCGCAATATTACGTAAAATTCTAATTTGTCACGTATGGGGTTTTCTTTGTGGACCCATAAGAGAGGCTTAAAATTATTCAATCCCAAAATTTATCATCGATTCTTATTTTCTGATGAATTCTGAACTATATACTGAAACACGGAATTATTTGTAACATATATTATCGCATTTAAATATTAGATCTACAAAAAGCTGACTTTTTCCCATGTTAAATCAATGGGAAACTTCATGGTCTTTGCGCCACCCCTAAATATTAATCGATTTTGCTCAAATTTGAAGGAGATTTTTTCGGGGCATTCCAAAAAAAACTGGGGGGGGGGGGGGTGAGAGCAGAGAAATTTGAAAAGTCAAAAATGAGGGCCACCTTAACGAGCGCCCATGGTATCTAATGATACAACTTTTTGCCAAAAAACGTCAAATTCAACCTAGATTTTCCAGGTGGAAAATATATATTTTCAGCTTCTCCATATTTTTTCTCTATTCTGTAGTTATTCATCTATGAATTTAAAAAAAATCAATCCCTCTAGATCATCCCTGCCAAAATTTCTACGATTTTGTCACGAATTTTTTCACTTTAGCCCACTGTGCGCCAGTAGCACGCTTGTAGCATTCAACCGGACGACACTTCAATAAATTAATATAATTCTCAAGTTAAACTCCACCTCAAATTATTCAGAACTTCAATCTGACAGGTTTTATTTATTGAAAATACTGTGAAAAAATCCATAATTCAAATTTGGAACAATACGACGCAATACTTAAAAAAGTTTAGAGGAGCAATTATTGCATTTAGAAAGTCCTACAAAATTTCGCATAACAATTTTTCGGTAGGACTTGTTATTTTGGTTTTATATATCGAAAATACTATGTCCAAAATAGAGAATTCAAATTTTGAGCCAAATGACGCGAAATGTGGGTGACGTTTTTGCAGGAATTTCAGTATTTAAAAATTCTGAAAAAATTTCTTAGGCCAATTTTTCAACAGAACTCGTCGTTTTTAATTTATTTTTTGAAATTTATAAAAAAAAATCGATTAATACTATATCACACCAGAAGACGCGTAGATACGTAAAAAATCGAAAAGAATATTTGTAGGAATTTTTGTTTCATCCATATTTTTAGCATAATAATGCGAGGTAGGGAAAATAGTCTGAAGAAAGGTAAAAGGGGTTACGTGGATTTTGAAGGCTAAAAAAAGCATATTATCTCTAATTTAAAAAAAATATAATAGGAGATTTGTTACATTCAAACTCTAATGCGTATAAAATAACGACATTAAATCAAGATATTCCGAAATTTTCATTGAAAATTTCGGAAAGTTCAGCTGTTGGGACCGTATTTTCGAAGACCCCTTGGAAAAGAGTATTATTGCAGTGGTCAGGATAACTCAAGATAGCTTTATCGGAAATCAAAAAACCGAATTTTTCCCGTTAGCAAGTGAGTATAGCTTGAACCACGTTCCACTGACTTTAAAAATAGAGTTTTGAGAAATAGGCGCACCAACGGTAAGCAGTCTAGTTTTCGACGCTCCGCATGCGCGGTGCGAGGGGATACAGGAATAGGAGAGCACTGCATAACACTATAGTATATTGTGTGGCAAGAGCGACAAGTTCGTCAATCCCGCACGAGTGTGAATATTTTTTGTCTTAGTGCACGATAAACAAGACGTTAGACGAGTAAAAATATCTGATATGGGGGTTATGGGCTTTCGGAGCAATATGAAGTCTGCAACCGTAAGCGGTCGGTAAGCACATTCCCGTCCGTATCAGCGGGCAGGAATAACACATTCTTGCTCGTTGATACAAGACTGACTCGAAAGTTTGGGAAAATATTCTTGACAAGTTGCCCTATCGGATGAAAAAATTTCTGTTTAATTTATCGATCTGCAGGATTATGAGCGCCAAAAATATATTGATTATTTATATAATAATATATTGATTGGAAAATTTCCAAAAATGCATACCTCGCTCGGTCTATTTGCAACTTCTATCTGTGCAAACCTTCACGCCACAGCAATTCCAATCGTAGGTGCAATGCTTTGAATTATCACAACCGGGTGGAGATTTACCACCGACATCACATTCAACATGGCCAATCAGGCAGAGGTTACAAAAGATAGCGAGCAAAAAAATTGTTCTGGTAAAATTCATGTTCAGCTTTTAGTTTTTATTTTACTAATGGCCTTTCATATTAGAAAACTCTTTATATACCGCAAATTTGACAACGATTCTTCCATTTTGGCAAGCTTTGGTGGTAACAAAACAAATGTTATTGCCTATTAACTTAATTTTTATAACTTTTATGCTGAAAAGCGCTTGAAGCAGGAAAAAATTGTCAATTTCACGATTACGGTAGAGATGTGGAATTTTTCAAAGACGATTTTATGGCATATTCATTTTTTTAACCATTGTATAGCGTAATCTTATATGTATACATAACGCAAGAAAAAGAAAAATATTACTGAGACTTTTTAATAACAACATAAAATATTGAGAAACATTTTTTAGTATAAGCCTATATTTTCTAGACATTTATAGTTTTATTGTGTACTAAAACAGAAAGAAAAAATCGCAAAACTCGAGATTTAGGATTTTTTAAAAAGAAGTTCATAAAATATTTATTTTCTTAAAACAGCGTATAGTGCAACAACATTTTTATCTCGATTTTTAGTCACGTTTTTACAGGTTTATAGTTTTATTGTGTTCTCTAAACTATATGGAGAAAATTCACCAAACTTGGACGCAGCAATTATGAAAATTATCAAATTCGCGACTACGGCAAGAATTTGGAATTTTTTGAAAACAAGTTTATACAATATATTTTTCTTAAACCTCGTACATGAAAACGTTAACTCTAAAAATAGTAAAATGCATAGAAACATAGAAACATCAACTAATTTAATATCAGCAACTCATTCATTTTATATTTAACGGAGTTTACATTCCAAGTAACAATATTCAAATTATTATGTATAGGTCTCATTATTCGAAAATCTCTAATACATCTGCAATCAACATTGTTATTTGCTAAAGTTATCATTAACATTCCTGAGATTTAAAAACGTGGATTTAACAGTATTTAATAATTTGACTTTATTTACACTATCAAAAAGATTTTTGAGTTCATGTATTATGCTACTTATGGAAATTTCCACATCATTTGAATTATCTTGATCATTTACATAATTATTTTTACCTTTCATTGCTGAACTGTACAATCGCTTATCAACACTATCTGCTGGAGACGGTGTTTGGTTATTATTTTCCTTTATTGGTGTTGGTTTGTTTGTTGACATTCTGAGATTATCTTGAAATCGATTGGGTATGACTCTTCTTCTTATTCCTCTGCTGGTTTCCACTTTAGTAAATATTTCACATTTCCTGTAGCTTGAAGTATGCTTTCCTCCACAGTTTGCACATTTAATATCAGCTACAGAGTCCTTATCACAGTTTTTGGCTGAATGCTCGCAAGCACATTTAACGCACATCAATATCAGTAGCACAATCTCCTTTCTTTAACAATGTTTGTAATTAGTGTTTCTGGCCTAAAATCTACAATAAGGGGTTTTCCATAAATCACGCGGTTTCTTTAGGGGGAGGGGGGGGGGTCGACAAAAGGCCACGTTGGTCTACATAGGGGGAGGGGGAGGGTTCCGAGTCCGAGCCACGTGCACAATAAAAACTAGGCATTCATTTTTATCTGTGATCCTTTCTTCGGCGTTCTAATATGATCTCACAAATAGTCTAGTTCAGAACCAGTTTCTGTCTTGTTTAGTTTGCTAACTTCAGACTGATAAATGATCCGAGATAGCGAACTAAAGTTGTTCAGAGGGTGCATTGTTTCAATTATTCCAAACTTCAATCTTACAAAAAACAAAAAATAGATGAAAAGACCAGGGACCGGAACGTTTTAGGTTAGACCAGTCCAGATGCGGATTGGACACTTTTAATTCTTAAGGGTGCGGTTTCAAACCACGACACTTTAATTTCTGTAAGGTCCTGATTCATACCCGGGCCATTCTAGTTCTTAAGGATTCGAGTCCACAACCATACCTTTTAAATTCTTAAGGGTACGAGCCGGGACCCGAACCCTTTATGTTCTTAATAGTTCGGACCCGGATCCTTGAGACATACGGATGCACAGTATAGTTACACGGTACCTATTGCTGCGCAGTGAAGTTAGGAGGTACTTATAGATGCACAGTAGAATTAAATAGAAGTTACACCTGCGCAGTAGAGTTTCAAACTTATACGGATGCGTAGTAGAGTTCCATACTACTTAAGGGTGCGCAGTAATGTTGTGAGTACCTGTGTGTGCGCAGTAAAATTGCACAGCACTTACATCAGTGCAGTAGAGTTCCACGGAACTTGCGGATGCGCAGTATAGTTACACGTCACTTATGGATACGCAGTAAAGTTAGAGGGTACTTGCATATGGGCAGTAGAGTTTCATGGAACTTGTGGGTGCTCAATTGAATTACATAGCAAGTATGTCTGCGTGGTAGAGTTACGCAGCACGCACGGCTGCGTAGTAAAGTTACATACCACATACGTCTGCGCACTAAAGTTAGGTAGTACTTAGGGGTACAAAGCATGAATTTGGGGACAGAATAAAAAATTCCAAAATTTGACTTCAATTTTGAAACTTATTAAATTAGTAGATTAACGTGAAGTTCAGTACGAGGGGGGATTTCGGGCACAGAACACGAATTCGGGGTCAAAATTAATTCAAAAATTCAAAAAGTTCAATAAAATTTTGAAGATTTTATAAAATTGGTTACTCTTCATGAAAGTCATAACAAGGGGGTTTTTCGAGTCTTGGAATACAAATTAAGAGTCAAAATTAAGAAATTCAAAAATCTAAGACAAAATTTGGAAAATAGTGGATTTTTATGGAAGTCAATACAAGGGGGATTTTCAAGCGACACCACACAAACTTGAGGTGTAAATCTCAAAATTTTGAAAGGAAACTTAAATTTTGAAATATTTATTAAATTAGTGAGATTCTATGAAAGTTAGTAAGAGAAGGTTTTCTGAGTCACAGCATACAAGTTTGGGGCAAAAATTCCAAAAGTGGACCTAAATGTAGAAAATATGATTAAACTGGTATATTTCCATGAAAGTCGATCACGAGAGGGTTCATCAAGTCAGACAACGCAGAATGTTAACCTAAAATTTTGAAACCCTGGCGGACCGAATGAACGGAGCGGATACGCTACAGCGTATCCTCATAGTATCCACATCGTATCCTCTCCGTATCATGCAAGAAAAACTCAT
>CAKNXH010000598.1:377932-400209 GCA_932178445.1 Andricus quercusramuli
TCAAACGCATCGTCGACGGATAACGCCTATGAAGTACTACTGAATGACGATGCGTTTGAAGTCGCCTTCAGCGCACGTCATCGATAAGTATTATATTTATTAAAAGTTTTTAATGTTGCAAGAAAAACTATTGCGATTACTCTGTGACCTTTTAACTCAAAATTTCACGTAGAATCCGAATTTCAACAAGTGAAATGTTAATCTTTCTTTTTTGATGAGTTTTTCTTGCATGATACGGAGAGGATACGATGTGGATACTATAAGGATACGCTGTAGCGTATCCGCTCCGTTCGTTCGGTCCGCCAGGGAAAGGATATTAATTTGGCAGATTTTCATGAATTTTAAACCAAACGAGTTTTTCGAGTCTCAAAATACTAATGTTTACCCCGAAGAAAAAACCCTCGTATTGACTTTCACAGAAATATATCAGATTAATAACTTTTTCAAAATTGATGTCAGCTTTTTGAATTTTGGGCCGCAAATTCCTCACTTGTGACTCAAAAAACGTTCTCTTACAGACTTTTATGGAAACTTACCAATTAAATAAAATTTTCCAAATTTGTTCCAACTTTATCAATTCCAACCTCCAATTCGTATTTGTTACTTAAAATCCCACCTCTTACTAACTTTCATGGAAATTGACCAATGGAATAGAATTTTCAAAACTTAGGTTGCTATTTTGAATTCTTGAATTTTGAACCAAAATTAGTATTACGAGACTCGAAAATCCCCTCCTTTACTATTTTCATGAAAATCCATCAATTCAATAACATTTTACAAATTTCAAGTCAAATTTTGGAATTTTTTAAGTTTGACCCCAAACTGCTTTCTGTGCCCTAAAACCCTTGTGCTGTCTATCATTGGATTTAAATAATGTGATGAAATTAAAAAATTTTTAAGTTAATTTCTTGACTTTAATGAGAATCTAATAATTTAACTATATTTTCAAATTTCAGTCAAATGTGTGTCGAAATTAAAATTAAAAAAAAAAACAGACAAATTATTTCTGTTTGGGAGAAAATTGAGGTTTTCGTACAAATTTGTTCTTTTGCTCCCATTTTTTTAGGCGAAATTCGAAAAACCGAAAATGCCAATGTTTTTTCATAAATATTATCCTACATTGTTATGCAAAAAAAATATGAAAAATTGAGAATTAAAAATTCGTAAAAATTAGAATGGAACCGTCACACTCAGGCTGATACCATTTCCGGGACACCTTTGGTCCGATTTGACCCCCGCCCGCTCCATGGATTAAACATTTTTTTAAATTTTATTTACTGAAAGTGATACCTTCAATAATATCGAGTTTAAAATTGGCACAAATTTTAAATTCCAGCTTCAAATTGATCGTATATTTGGATTTATACCATTTCCGGGGCACCTTTGCTACGATTTGACCCCCGTCTGCTCCATGGATTTTGAATTTTTTCACTTTATTCACTTAAGGTGATACCTTTGATAATATCGAGTTCAAAATTGGTACAAAGTTTAAATTCATGCTTCAAATTGACCGTATAAGTGGATTCATACCAAGTTTAATCGGATTCGATAATTTTTTGATGATGGAACATTAATTTTCAACTTTTTTACACCTCGTGAATAATGTGTGTTGAAATTAAAATTAAAAAAAAAAGAGAAAAATTATTTCTGGTCGGGAGAAAATTTAGATTTTTGTAAAAATTTGTCTCTTTGTTCCCACTTTTTTCAGGCCAAATTCGAAAAACCGAAAGTACCAATGTTTTTTATAATCATTATCCTACATTGTTATAATTAAAAAATATGAAAAATTGAAAATTAAAAATTCGTAAAAAAATAGTGTTGAACCGTCACACTCAGACGTCGCGAACTTCAGCCCTATGGGTTACCTTTGTTTCTAAACTTGAGAGTTTAGAATTTGTTTTATCAGATTTACTTATTGACAGATGATTCTCATTTCGAGCCTATTTCAATCCACAAATCGACCCTATTTTATTAGATTGGCGGATCAAACTGAGGTGCAATTGTTTTGTTGCGTGAACTGTTTTAATACCAAATCAAGTTCTAAATCGAATCCTCGTTTTTACAGTGTGGTTTGACACTTAGGTGTTAAAAAAAAAAAAATAAAACGCATGATCCAAAAACAGAAAAATATTTCAACACAGAATAAATAAATGTTAATCCATATAGTTTATTTTTAAGCTAGAAATATTAATTCTTTACCCCGAAAGAAAACGAATTTTCAACAAAATACATGAATTTTCAAGTAGATTCCTTCCATAAACCACGTAGTACCCTAGGGGAGGGGGGCGGAGGGTCTACGAGATTGCCACGGTGGACTACATGGGGGGGGGGGGGTCAAAAAGTGGCAAAAATTGGGCCTCGTGGTTTATGGAAGCCCCCTAAAGATTGTTCTCTTTTTTTCAGATTTCATTCCATCATTATTTTCCATAATCGTGACTTGCTTGACATTCAACGCTTGTAGTTTCTTATTTTGTGAAGCAGTTTAATTTCATCTGTAGTAATATTGTTTGGGAGGCCTTCGACAACCATTTTCATTATTTTTCCCGTTGTGAGTGTATATGTATGGTATTTAGGTTTTGATTTCGTGATCTCATCTTTCAATTTTGCGTATTTTTTCGTTTTTCTCTCTATAGAAGATATTCGTCTACGAAAATGAACAAAACCCCCAAAGTGATGAATTAATATTTCAGCATAAAAAATTAAGAAAAGGGCCAACTGAACTTCGAAAACATTGATAAATATTATAGTTGAGTATCAACATTAAAAAAATTAAGCCACAACCGACTTCGGCGAAATAAAATGGAATGACCCATCAACTTGTTTTTAAAATATTTTAAATCTCTACCAAAGTCGTGAATTTGATCATTTTTAAAACTGCTGCGTCCAAGTTTTGTCATTTTTTTCAATAAACTTTAGTACGCAATAAAACCATATACCTCTAGAAAATGCAGGCGTACTAAAAAATGTTTCATAATATTTTCCGGCGTTATTAAACATTTTCCGTAATCGTTGTATTATTTTTGTGTTATGTATACATGGCATTTCGATACACGACGTTTCGAAAAAATAGATTATTTACGAACTTGTTTTTAAAAATTTTCAAAAATCTACCCAAGTCGTGAATTTGATAAGTTTTAAATTTTCTGCGTCCGATTTTTGTGAATTTTTCTGATATAGTTTGCAAAACACAACGAAACTATATACCTCTAAAAATGAAGGAATTAAAAAAATGTTTCTTGATCTCTTCTAGCGTTATCAAGAAGTATATTGATGATCTTCTTATTATTTTCGCTTTAAATATACCTATAAGACTTTGGTACACAAATTAAAAAAAAATCAATAATTCAACTTGTTTTTATATATTTCAAATCTCTACTTCGGTACAGATTAGCAATATTTTCAAAAAAATGTATACTTTTTTCGAAAAATAACAATTTTCGGTATTATTACGTGATAAAAAAGACATAGTTAATTACAATCAAGGAAGGGCATTAATTTTAATAGAACTGATTCATGTTCAATACACATATTAGCTGAACCTTGTTCCTAAGAGATTAGAAGGACCCCATAAGAACTTCATCGTCCTAACGGGTCAAGTACTATTTTAAACGTTATTTCATAGAAAATGGTTGACGAAATTAAAAAGCTTACTTTCCGTTTAGAAAAATTTTAATTTTGATTTTTAGGTCATATAATAATTTCTTTCTTAGTTTTGATAAGCTAATAGATCAATTTTTCCATGAAAATAGCTTGCAGGTAATCTTTACCCTGAAATCCGGGTAAAGTTTACGCTTAGTTTTTTCTGTGATCAGAATACAATTTCGTTACAAATACACTGACTATGCCTAAACCTACTTAAACACACATAATGTACATATAAATAAACCTAATATAATACTACACATATAAAACGCTTCCAACGTAACTACGCAGTCGCACGCTATACATTCGCAGAGGTGAAATTTGGAACTTTCTTATATACTAGCTAGAGGAATTGATTCAGCGCTTGTGAGAAACGACCATTGCCGTGACTAAAGTTTTCATAACAAGATTTATATTATAAGATCTATAGTTTTTGGAATATGTATTTTGTAATTGCCACTTTAAGTCTGAGTCATTTTTAACTTTTTTTGCTTCCTCATAGAGGAAGCTTTGTAATGGTATTATTTTCCAAAAATGTTCAAATTCATTTAATAACACCCTCCCTAATTTAAAGATGTCCAATAAAATGTCCTAAGCAATTGTCAGGATGTGTGTGTGTGGGGATGTATGGATGTGTGTGAATGTGTGGATCTCACGCTTTTTTGTGAACACGATAACTAGAAAACGGTTGCAGATAAATTAATGATATTTGGAGAGCTTAGTTTCCTCACTAATATCTTTAAACTGACCTAAAAAAAAAAAAAAAAAAATTGATTAGCATTTCGAACTCGAAAGTTCATTGCCTCACTACCCGATTCGGGTAGTGTTTCTAGGTGGATAAATACTACCAATGTGGGTCCACCACACCCACGACGGGTCAACAACACGCAGTATTCCCCGAACGGTCACCCATCCAAGTACTAACCGCGCCCAACACTGCTTAACTTCAGTGATCTAACGGGAACTGGTGTTTTCAGCGTGGTATCGCCGTTGACAACTGACCTAAGGATTTCTAAAAATAATTATTGCATTTTTTTCAAGCACTCAGTAATATTTTAAAAATCGGTTTTTTATAGTAAAACTTTTTTCATTGGCATAATTCAAAGTTGATGCAAAAATATAAAATTCCTTGGTTCGAAACGAATCGATTGACCTATAATATTAATGCGTTTTATTAAAGAGTAGGGAAGTTATGGTAATTTATATATTAAGAAAGTCGGTTTTTTATAGTGAAACTTTTTTCATTAACATAATTCAAAGTTGATGCAAGAACAGAAAAGATGTGTTGATTCGAGGCGAATCGATTGCCCTATAATATTAATAAATTTTATTGAAGAGTGGGGAAGCTATGGTAATGCATAATATTTGAAAACACGGTTTTTTATAGTAAAACTTTTTTTAACTAACATAATTCAAAATTGATGCAAGAATGGAAAAGATCTCTTGATTCAAGGCAACTCGATTGATCTATAATAATAATACACTTTATTGAATATTAGGGAAGTTATGTTCATTTATAATATCCGAATCATCAGTTTTAAACAGAAAAACTTTCTTCATCGACATAATTTAAAGTTGACGTATGAATAGAAAAGACTTTTTGATGATAAATTTTCAAATAGAATAATTCTGACAATTTTTGTAAAGAAATCATAAAGCTGGGAAAGGGATAGAGTGCGATAGAACTTTTCCTTTTCCAGCTCGAAAAATTATCATTTCGAATACAAGATTTGATTTGTCTGATTTGTCTTTGTATTTAAAATATTTTTTGTAATATTCTGTAATGTTGTATTTTTGGTAAATTTCTATTTTTAAATTGAGCAAAATGAAGACTTGGTTCATCTATTATTGAAAAAAAAATAACTACTGCTTCCTCTTTGAGAAAGCAAATACATTTGCTAACGGCAAGCAAAGTGCTCGTGAAATGAGCAACATATAACTATAAATACAAACAAGGTGGAAACTCTCGAGATCAAATTCACAGCTAGTTTGAATAATAACTTGATTCTAATATTATCTGCGCAAGGTATTGAAATTATATCAAAGCACAATTTAATAAAGTTTCCAAATTTTGGACGACTTCGTTTAGAAATCATAAATAAAAAAGTGAGCAAAATGTCTTGTTATGCACCTATTCGAAGCTATAAATTTAAAATGAAAAAGTGTCAAATAATAATTACACCATTTTTTAAATATTTCAAATTTACAGATGTTACTTATATTATCTTGGAAAAGATGAAAATTAAAAAGAGTTAAATATTTTTGAGTTAAGTATTTTCAAAATCACTTTAAAGTCTGTCTCACAGGTTTTTTTTGTGTAAAATTCATATCCATCACAAATACGTTCCTTGATATTTTATTTTTATATTTTCATACCCTCTCGGGTTATCCTCAATTTTTTAAAAATATTTCAGGCGGGTTGAAAATTTTGTTGTTTTTGAAAATCATATTGCCTTAAATTGTCAATTTTACGGCAATCACTCTTGAAATATACCAATATGAAGAATAAAAGAACTTTACACAAGATGTGATTTACTCAACTTTTTTTCTCTTTGACCACTTTTGAAATTGATGCTCTTTAATTCTTCATTTCTGTGTGTATGGCGGCAAAAGCATATAAGACCGTCGAGATAAATTTTTCAGGATAGAGAAAAAAACTATCTCCAAAATCGAATGACAAAAAAAAAGAGAAATTCCATTTGAGATTCGATGCTGCTCTAGACATATCAATAAACAAATTTTTGAAAAAGTTCATATTTTTCGAGATACAGCTCGTCAAAAATAGATTGTTGTCGAAACCGTGCCAGACTATGAATTTTTTTTTTTTTTTTCTAAAATCCCAGTCAACATAAAACATATGTCTGGAAGAGTATAAACGCTTGAAGAGACAAATAGAAGGCTGAAAAGTGAAAAATTAAATAGAAAAAATCGTCTCTTAAAAAAAATGGATTGTACATTATCAAAGCGTTATTTGTATAACAAATATTCAGTTTATTTTTATTTTGTAACTATTAATTACAATAACAGGATGTAATCAAATATAAAGATTTAAATTTTCGTATGATGGATCACAGTTTATAGAGATAAAACCCCACTGTCGGTTCGAATTTGGAAATATCCTTTCACCATAATGTCAGGTCGAATTTTAGAGAATTTTTAAGCCAATAAAACGTGTTTTTAAAAAAATTGCACTTAAATGGTTATAACATGTAGTTATTTGCATAACTATTTCTGTTTTTGCATCTGCTCTAGGAAAAGTGCGTCATTTGCATTCCATTTTAATTTATAAAAGCTCATTCCATTCCTTCAAAGTTTCTTTACAATTATATTCGTCTCGTTTTCATGGAAGTTATTTTATTTAAAAATAATACATACAATTATTTTTATTTAGTCATGTTTCAAATAAAACAATTTACTGTATGATATCTAATAAAAACGTGATGAATAAAATGGTCAAGGGCCTTTCAAGGAGTAGAATGGGCTTTTGTAAATTTTAATTGAATGAAAATCATATGATTTTTACCTAAAGCGAATTGTGCTTTCTGAATATTTATTACTTTCAACACTAGAAGGACGGGCGGTGTCCTCATGCCACCTTGCGTTTTAAAAATGCTGTAGTTCGCGTTTGAGTAGAAATTTCGGTCTCTTCGACCCTGACTTTTCCTAAAGTTGGTTAAAATACACATTTCCGATGTTTCACATCGATGTCGATTTTTGAACCGGCGATATTGAACCAGCTACCTAGAAGGACTGGCGGTGTCCTCAGGGTACCGGGCTGTTTTCGAGAGCAACGAAAGCGAGCCGTCCTTTGGACGGCCACCATGGCGCTTTGCAAAAACTATTGTTTTTGTTCACTTCGCTTCAAAGTTTTGCTGTTTTGACGTTTGTAAGGTTTATTTGCTGAAAATCTGACATTTACAGAAATTCATTACTTTGCATGTTTATTCTTCTTGACTCTTTACTTACATTTATAGACGACTGTATTTGCTAATTTTTATACATACCGTGAAAATAATGTAAGCATGTAACGTTTCTCTTATGATTTTGTTCTGTGTTCTTAAATACAAATAAATAACGCAAAAATTCACTTTTTGTTGATTTTCTTCGTACATGCATCCTTTTTGACTATGGCTGTACCCACGCTATCACTAGTCATGTGACCAGAAATCCACACGGTGAACGAGAAGGTATCAATACCATTAGTGGAATTCCGAAATCCACATATTCCGTCACGATTTGGTCACTAAACGCCCCGGTGTCCTGAGGACACCGACCTTCCTTCTAGGAGGGATCCAGGTCCAGACCCCAGTCCTTCTAGTGTTAAGCAATTAAATTAAAACTTTCAAATTGTCTAGTAAATTATTGAAAATATTACACATGTTTTATATTAGTACTGTTCGCTGGATAAAAAAAAATTATAAAATCAGAACATTTCGAAGAAGACTTGAAATCTATTAAAAATTGTAGGTTGTGTAATTTTTTAAAAATAGAATGTTAGCATTTTTAAACAAAAATCATCAAGATTGCCAATTTTTAACTATTTTAGGTTAGGTTAACATTTTATACCAAAAACTGGCGTTGTGAAACAAAAATCACTATAGTTCCAATAGGATAGCAAATTTTTGAACTGTTTCAAGTAACATTAACGTTTTGCACACAAAAATCGGTCATCTTGCAGAAAAGTCATTGGAGTTTGAAACAGAGTTTCAATTCTTATAAGAATTGGAACTTATAACAACGCTAAAAAGGACATGACGTGATATAACCCTAAGTTTTAATGAACGTCACTATTTTTATCAATAATTGTAACAGCTGAGGAAATAAAGAATAGTGCACATCTTATCGAAAGAAAGAAAATTTTGTTATTTTTTTTTGTAGCTTGTGCCGTTCTTCGAATAATTCAAAATTTTTATTTTTATTGTTATCTTTTACAATTGAAACAGAAACTACACATCCTATCAAAAAATGATTTTTACAAAACTTATACATCTTTTTTGGTTGGAAAACTTGTTTCCATTCTTCTGGATCTTCTGTCGTTTTTCCGAAAATTCAAGTTTCTTATTTTTTACGATTAAAACGAAAACTACACATATCAAAGAATCGCTAATAACAAATTTATAGATTTTTTGGCCTTAACAATTTTTGTTAATTTTTTATTATTTTTTTTTGTGGCTAAAACCAGAACCATTGGTCAGAAAATTGGAATTTTCGATTTTTCACAAAAATTCAAACGGTTCCTATGATAATCTTGTAGGGCTTCCAAAAAGGTCAAAAAGCTTCTCTTGACTTTGTTATATCGTACGTTGTGTGGCTTTTATTATCTTGTATGTTACCGCAGTCGATAAAGTTTCATGCTGTCAAATGTAAAAGATTAAAATTCAATAACTGCGACGAAATGTTTACAATCTACCTGTTACATTCAAACATCGCCATCTTGTTTTACATTAATTTAATTATTGACTATATTTATTTACATCTATTTGAAACATTTGCGTTTTCCAATTCTTAATTTAATTTTTAAACTTCGCGCGTAAAATGCTACTAGCGATGTACTTGAAGCCGCCTTTTGCTGACGTCACTGACAGCAACTTTGTTTTTTTATTTTTTAACGCTGAAAAATAAACTTGTTGCAATTACGACATGTCCATTTAACGTAAATTTTAACGTATTATTATAATTGCAACAGTTCACATATTTATTTTGTTTCTTTTATTAGTTGTAATGCCATATTACTTTACCATTACTTTACCATTACTCTACCGTTACGCTGCAGCGTAACGTTTGCGTTCGGCCGGTCCGCCAGGGTAATAATTTACTGTTATTTTATGTTTTGTTTTCCGTCGGGAATTATTAGTATTTTTTAATACAAAATTATTAGATTTCAAAGAATATGTATTTAAAACCAACGACTTTGTCTAAAATAAATTATATTTCAAACATTTTCCAAGAAGATTTATAACTTTTGACCATTTCAGGTTATGTTGGTGTTTTACACTAAAATTTGGTCTTTTTAGTGAAAAAATCGGTATTTTTAGTAAAAAAATCATTTGATTTCAAAGAAGATTTTTGAGAATTAAGTTTAATTATAGATTTTAGGCTATTGATTTTCACCGGAAATATCGATATAGGTTTCAAAGAAGATTCACAATTTTAGAAAAATTTAAGGTTATGTTAACCCTTTTTACCAGAAATCGGTTATTTCAAATAAAAATCATTTTACTTCAAAACTATACTTAGGATTTTGAACAAATCTAGGTTAGATTAGTGTTTTTCGTCGGAAACTCAGCATATATTGTATAGAAATATAATATATTAATTGTGACTTTCTTTGAGAATTTTGATGTTCACTTTTGGCTTTAGGGTCAAATAAATGGAAAATGATTGAATTGTTTCGAACGGTTCGGTATACAATTGTGGTCCTTATCAGTAAATTTGATTGTATCTTCAAAAATTACATAATTTCTTGTAGGTACGCAATGTACAATTGAAAGAGTTACTCTTTGGTTAATACTGCAGTTGACAAATTATACAAAATGTTATTATAATTAATCAAATTATATACACATTTATGTAAAAGTAAAATCTGTTCCATTTCACTGGGTGAAACTACAAAATTATTTTAAACATTTATGTTAAATAATTATTCATGCATTCTTTGAATATTTTTACGTTGTAGATTTGACAAAAACCTTTATTACATTGTAAAAAAATGTTTAAAAAAATATAAAGAAAAATTTAGCCAAAGAATTTTAAAAATAAAACTATATAATGACGTAAATTTGATGAAAAATTTTTATTCATTCTTTCGTATGAACAATTTCAGTTTAGGAAATTGTTTAAAAAAAATGTTTATTCTTTATTTTCAAAATTTGAATTTGAATTTTCTGTTATCATTACCAAAATTTGCAAAACCACATTATAGTAGGGGAAGTTGCCCGGTTATGGGCACAATTAGGTATTTTCTTCATTACTTTTTACCAAATGAATTTTATGCAGCAATATGCATATCAATAGAAAGCTAGAGGCCTTAGCTAACTACACTGAGAAACTTTAGGTTAGAAAAATTACTAAAACGGATAGCAAATGGGGGCAAAATGCTTAAATTTTGACATTTTAATACATAAATAATAAGTTATACTATTTTTATAAGAAGATTTCCTATTTGGTAATAGCAATCCTTACTATTCTCTATAGTAAAATCCGATGTAGGAAAAATTAGTAGAGAAATTAATAAATTGTACAAAAAAAATAAAAGTAATAAGTATTTTAAATAACATAATATACTAAATATGTAGAAGAAATTACTATTGTCTGTAGGAACACGATGTGAATTATGGACATTTCCTACTTTTTGTAACAAAGGTTAATACCAATTATTAAATTTGGTCCTAAATATTACTAACTGATTTAGCAGAAAGTATCGAGCCTTGGACCGAGCACGGCCGAGTGCATCTGACGTTTGTCGATCGCCGATCATATTTTTAGGTTGCGAAAATGACATCTAATTTATGTTTCAATGCAAAATCCGCAAAAAAACATAATTTAAAAAAAAATTTACTTATTTTAATTACATTAAAAATTTTGTTGTTTAAAATTATAAAAATATCATGAATATTAATCAATTAAGGATTAAATGAATTAGAACCAATAAACTTTCTATCATTTAGGTCATATGGAAGTTTTCATTCTGAGTCCCACAATGTCTTATAGGTAGATGGATCATCGCCCGACTGCTGTCCCGGAGACGCGTGTTCGATTCCCGCCAGCCTTCGTTTTCTTCTAACCCGATTTTTCTGTTTCAGCTTTATAATATAAAATACTATCTTTTAAGAATATATACATATATGTAATTTCTAATGTTGTCAATTCTTAATTTAAATAAATGTGAATTATGCGTTAAATGTAGAACAATGTGTGTAGGTAGGCTTGTGTTAAAGTTAGCAACACGTATTTATTTTTTTTACTATTCCCACTGTAGCAGATTTTGCTAACCAGTTAGTAATTCGGTGCGCACGGTCCCTGCGCATCATTTTACTACAGCACTTTGTAAATACTGTTATCTTCTACAGATATTAATCCAACAAATTTACTATTTTCTCCTAACAAAATTAGTAAATAGTGCAGACTTGCAGTTTTACTACAGAGGTTAATAAATACTTCAAATGTCTTTTACAATAAATGCAATTGTTTTAACTTTTATTTCAATATATTTTATAATTCTTTGAGTAGCTACGAGTTACTATTGAGGTTAGTAAATATTATTAAAATTTGCTTTTTGCCTCTCATTGCAAAGTTCAGATAGTGAAATCTAGTGTGATTTTTAACAAGAAATACAAACAAGGGTTTCTCAGTGTACTAGTGATAGAATTGATTAGTTTTTGTTGATAAAAAAAATATTCAACTTTCTATGGAGTACTCAATTTCGGCCGAAAACATTTTTTTAACCGGTTGTGGGCACTCCTAAAAAGTCTTCTATACCAGCAGCCTTACCGTTTTTCAAGTTCTTAATTATATCTCTGACCACAATGACATAGACTTTTTCAATTGGGTTTTCTAATGCATTATGTTCTATGCCGCAGTTTTTTTATCCTATATCTTGACTATAGCGTCACTATAGCATCACTATAGCGTCTACTATCCCGTCTATATTATATAGCATTTCACCTTTGCTGTTCCTTATGCTGACAAACTCTGTACTTCTACTTTCCTTCAACTGTTTATATAATAGTTTCATAATTCCTTCAAAGTAGTTTTGTATTTTGTTCTCTTCTTCTGTTCTGGTTTTCTCTTTACTCTCTTTGACTAGTCGTTTAACTTTCCTATTTTTGTGTCTGTAATCATTTTTGAGTCTATCTCTCTCTTCATCGCTAAGACCTGTCATGTTCAGCGTTTTATTGTGTGCTTCTTTCTTTTCTTTTTGGGCTGCCTCAATTTCATCGTTCCATCACGCATCGCCAGACTTTCTTCCTACCACCGCCATACCACACACTTCAATCGCAGTTTTAACAATGGTATCCCGTAATAAAGCCCACGTGCCCTCTATATCTTTATTGCTTTCAAGCGGCTCCCAAATTGCTTTATCTATTCGTTCGTTTATCTTATTCTGAAAATCTATTCGCACTTCCGGTTTCTGTAAATTCTCAACCTTGATTCGCGTTTGTTTCGTTTGTTTGGTTCTCTTTCTTCTTAATCCCCGCCCTAAGTTCATTTTGGAGACTAAAAGCATAACCTGCTAATATTGTTTTGATATTTGAAACAAAAATATTGTCCTTGTTCATGAGAGGATTTTTGCTATATGGAGAATATAACAGTACTGCATTTGATATAATTGTTCTCATATTCGAGATGGGTGGATTGATCTATTGACGAACTTTCGATTACCATTCTTGATTAGCTACTTAAATATTTTAAAAATATCCCTTGCCAGGTTCGTACGTTTAGACTCCACCGTGTGATAAACTTAGATAAACTTACATTGTTTCTATAAAGTTTTAATTTGGAATATATCTGCCGCAAGTTAAAAAGTTGTTCATTGTAAGAAGACACATCCATTGACGTTTTGGTGGGCTTTCTGGTTTCCTGAAAATAAGACTTTCGGCAAGACAGAAGCATAAGCTTGGAAAAATATGGAAAGTATCCATTTTTTCTTTTGTTGGGGAAAAAACTCCCCCTATGAGGAAGCAAATTCATTTGCTACCTTTGAGGAAGCAAGCTGCTCTCGATCTATAAAGAAAAAGTGGATGTGTATTTTTCTTTATAGTAATAAAAATTCATTACATAGGTGTTGCCTTCCTTAACAAATTCATATTTCATAAACTATTATTCATAGCAGGTTCGATGTGGGCTTATTTGAAAGCTTATTTTTCTTAGCTTTCGTTTCAGCACTACGATTTTTTCAGTCTAAATTGACTGCAGTATGTAAAAGTTTAAAAAAGAAGAGGGAAAAGTGGGGTATGGTGTCAATGCGGGCACGGTGACTCTTGTTGTGCTCGTGTTTCTTGAGTTTCATATTAGTTTTTTTACATAAATTTGTTTTCTTGAGTACCAAAGAAAGCTATGTTGCGTAAAAAAGTTAATATGAAAATTAACAAACACGAGCATTAATTGCAAGATTCGCCATGCCCCGCAGTGACACCATACCCCACTTTCCCCTATATAAATTCTGAAATTTCGCAAACAATTTTACGTACTTCTCTTACATATCCACATTGCGATTCTAACAATATATATATATATATATATATATATATATATATATATATATATTAGGCTGGTTCAAAAAAATCGACTATTTTTTTCGAAACCCGCACATAAAAACTTTCGGAAAGGTGTAAAAAGGCGCCTGTGAAAAGCAGAGCTCCTAATATTAATATTTAGAGTTCACTCATCGCGAATATCTATTTCCCATTTAAATAGCATGTGGAATTTTTTTTTCAATTTGGAGTTTTGTAACTCTTGATCAGCTTAATGAATTGCTAAGACCGTATCATATTCTTATAGGGAATTCGACGCTCTACAAAAAAGGTCTCCTATGATTTTTTCATAAATGTACTCCTTCAAAAGTGATTCAAGGTTAAAGTTGAACACATAATAAATTTATCGTTTTTTTCATAATTTTTGGCAAATATTTGAAATTTAACTGAGTTATCTTAATAGTTTTTTCGGAAATTTTTTAGTTTAAAATTTTCTCTAAAAAAACAATAATCTAACTCAAATCATCACATTATCAAGTATAATGTTGTTTGAAAATTTGTCTTTTATTGTTCTACTTTTAATAACAAATAACTTATTACTTTCCTCTCGTGTTGCTTTACACGTTGGCTCATCGCCCATTCGGTTTCTCCAATATATATTTTGCCACAAGAACAAGGGTTTTATATACTCGTGGATCACTGAGAGGTACCTTTTTATCTTTAGGGTTTGGATGTTGTGTTTGTTGAGAATTCTTCCTATTTGTTCTGTGATACCTTGAATGTAGGATAGAATAGTGGTCGTTTCTCTCTCTCTCTCTTTCTTTAGTAGGTTGTGATGACTTGTTTTTTTTTAGTATATTTTCTTATTGCCTTATCAATTTGTTTGTTTGTGTGATCGTTCTGTATTAGGATTTGTTTAACATTTTGTGGTTCCTTTTGTAAGTTATCTTTATCTGTTATGGAGACAGCTCTGTACACAAGGGAATTGATGACCGATTGCTTTTGAGGTGGGTGGTGGTGGGAGGAGGAATGTAAGTATCAGTTTGTATCAGTCCTAATGTGTTATCAGATCTTTTGTAAACTAGTACGTCCAAGAAAGGCAATTTTCCGTTTTGTTCAATTTCCATGGTGAACTGGATATTGGGGTGTCATTGATTGATGAAATCTAGAAACTTATGTAGTTCATCAAGTCCATATCTCTAGATGAAAAAAGTGTCGTCAACGCAATGGCACCAAAATTCCGGTTTAAGCTTGGATTTCTTAAAGATTTCAGTTGCTAGATTTTCCATAAAGATGTTGGCTACTAAAGGTGAGATTGGAGATTCCATTGCTGCTCCTGAGGTTTGTTCGTAGAATTGGTTATTGGAAGAGAAGTAGGTATTAGGGGGCAGTTTTCTATCAAAGGTGTGAGATTGGAGGGGAAGTTTGCAAAGGATTTAATAATATCGATTGTATCAGAAATTGGTACTTTCGTAAAGAGAGATACTACGTTGGAACTCGCTAGGATTTCTTGGGGTTGAATGTCAATCTGTTGTATCATTCTGATTAAGTCAAAAGAGTTTTGGACGTGTGTGATAGAGTTTCCTGTAAAAGGATTCAGTTCTTTGGCGAGGAAGCATGCTAGGTTGTAAGTTTGTGAGTTTATTGCGCTGACGATCGGTCTGTGTGGAATGTTATTTTTGTGGAATTTTGGGAGTCCGTAAAGTTTTGGAGAGATGGGATTAGTAGATATTAATTTTGATATTGTTTTCTGTCAACTTTTGTATCTTTTAGAAGGGTTTTTGTGTTGCTGATTATTATTTTTGTGGGGTCTTTTTTAAGTTTTTTACATGTATCGTCAGTTAGAAGGTCCATGATTTTGTTGTTATAGTCTTCTTTGTTCATTATTACTGTTGTGTTGCCTTTGTCTGCGGGTAATATTATGATGTCTTTATTCTGATTGAGTTCTTTAATTGCTGTTTTTTCATGATTTGTTAAGTTTCAGTGGGAAAGTTGGGCTTGGCTTAAGATGTTGGCCGTCCTACGCCATATGTCATTCGCTTTTTCGTGTGGAGGGGTATATATTGTGGGTTAATGGTGCGTGCCTTACTGGAAGTAATTTGTCAAATTTTATTTTTTTTTTGTTTTTAAGTGCAAAAATCTTGTATCCGTCGGGATTGGTCAATGTAGACCAAATGTCAAATCTGTGAGTGTTTGATAGGAAAAGGTGAAGTTTTAATAGTTTTTTGGAGATATTGTGCGAGGCAAATTTGTTATGTTGTATTCTTTCTTTCAAGAGAAGCAAACTTGTTTTATGTAGAATTAATTTGAATTTAGATGTTCCCAAATGGATTTTCAACTGTAAGAATGTTGTGACGATGTTATTGTCCCTACACCGTTTCAAGAAAGCTGATGATATTAGTAGCTTAGCTTGAGAAGACCTGGACTTACTAAAAGTGTTAGTTTTAGTAAGAAAGCTCTCCCCGTAGAGTTCTTTAATAATAGATTTAATGCTTTCACGATGATTTGTTATAATAAATTTAAAATTTAAAGCTATTTCGGATTTCAATCGTCTGCAAAACTACGAATGGAGCGCTTTGGCCAATCACAGGCATCTTAGGGAATACATATATAAGAACAACATAACCTGAAACTTCAGTTTCAGGTCAGTCCTGAGGAGGTGAACTGCAATGTTCATGAAACGACGGCAAGATTTTTAGTTTCGCACACGATCGAAACCCGTAAAAGCTTTAAACTTATTAACATAATATATGATAGTAAATAATATAAAAGCTAAAGCCACATAAAAATGTTGAATTTTCGGATGGTAATAATTTCAAAAATTGTAAGAAAGACTATTTGTTTTCATGTATAGCTTTCTACAGAATGATGGAAAAAATCAAAATACTAATCTAACTGTACCGATATTGAAGATATTACAACGTTATTACGATATTTCATTTTAATGACTGAACATTAACGTTAAAATAGCAACATTTTACCGACCTCCCCCCCCCCTCCCTCAGAAAAAGCTGTTACGTAATTTATGGATTTCTCCTAAGTCGTCTCAAAAGTCACATGAAATAATTAAATCATAAGAAATCAATCTCTTATGGTATCCAAAATCCAATCCAAATAATACACTACACGAGTGTAAACGGCAGGAAAGCCTTCCTCTCCGCAATTTGCGTGTCCAAAACTAACAACACCGTATTGTACATATCTGAGATCATTTTCGTTATTAAAGGCAGTACTTTGCAAAGGGCCTCCACTGTCTCCTCCACAAGAATCTACTCCTCTTTCTCCACCAGCACACATCTGCTTATATCCTATTTGTGCAAGTCCTTTATAAACTTCAGCACATGCTAGATTTGGTATAGGTGAAATTCGAATCATCATCAATGCAGTGCTTCGAGGTTGAAATATTGTTCTTCCCCAACCAGTCACCACGACCTATAAGATTAAATTTTTTTTAATAACATGGTAATCATTATATATAATAATCTTCAAATTCATCATTCATTCCCTTTGTCCATATTTGAAGCACCTACGCTCTAAATTTGATTCAGTGAGAAATGGGTCACTAAATAAAATAAGACAAAATTTTCACTTATTCACAACGCAATCACTCTGATTCAAATACACTGGGAACGCGATTTACAGTAACCTGCTATGCCGTTGCATTATGTGAGGAGATGGTTCAAGGAGGCGAGAGAGAGATGCTTTCCAAATCAACGGAGTTGCGCAGTTTAACGGTTCGGAGATCCTCGATTTGCCGTGAAGGCCATTGAGACCAAACCCGAACTCCTCGGTAATTCGCGGTCCCAGTGTAGCTATAAATGGGCGACTGACATCGGCGACTGTTAGCTTGATATCTTATCAACTTCAATTCATACATTCTAGTTTTCAATCTTCAAAATTTAATAGGTTTTCCTTTTTGAATTTCCAAAATTGTACTATTCCAAAAAAATTATTCAAAATTGCATCATTTTCTATTATAAACTATTGACTCAGAATTGAACACTTGACTTTTAATCCTGGAAATCATAGTTTTTTTTTCAATATACGAAAATGGTTGACAACGCAAATTGCGCGTTTGGTAAAAATAATTGTGGAATCGGAGCAACTCCGAGTAAAGAATTGTCTCCGATTAAATGTTAAACAATTTGGCTGAAAAATGTAAGAATCAGTTTTGCAAATACGTTGTATGATAGTAAAGAAGTCAAAATTTTATCTTTCTTCGCTCGCGGGATGATCAGAGTATTATAAAAAAATTAATAAAAAGAGCAACATTTTGAAATGCAATCGAAGATGCTCCGATTCCACAATTATTTTTATGAAATACACAGGTTATGTTGTTAACCATTTTCGTATATTGGAAAGGACTACCGAAGCGTATAGTCAAAGCGTTTAAAGTTTTTTACATGACTTGAGGGACCTCTGAGTCATTTTATTTAATAAATTTGACCAGTGGTCAGCAAAACTACTACACTTTTAATAACAACAGTTTTCTTAGCGAGAATATAACTTTCCAGCTGATTTATAGTCTAAAAGGAGGAATATAAGAGGAATTGCAATGCGGAGGTCGAGGAAAGTAAGGCAGGATAACTCGAGGCCTTGCGTTTCGAGCCAATTTAAGACGGCTAAAATGCAAGGCCTTGAAAGCGTTACCTCCGGCAGATGTGCATCTTTCCTTCGCTGAACCGACCGTTTGGAAAGAGCGACTAAATTGAAACTCTCATAGGATGATTCTATGAGGAATTGTTTAACTTTTCTAAGCAAATTATATATGCCGGCAATCGTAAAAACTGATAGATTCCGAATATTTTATTATCATATCGTCAATTCAAAAATTAAAAACAAAGTTGTTCATACTTTCGGCCAGCTGACAGACAAAAGACCCCTGCTGAGAAGGGTCAGGGAGGTTTGGGCATCAGAGTACGGGATTTTCACACATTGGTAGGTTTTTGGGCATCTGGCAGTGAAAACTCCAGTCTCCAAGTCAAGTCCAAGCCAAGGCTTTGAATTTTGAGGCCTCGACATTTTCAAGACAGGCCCAAGACGATCAGTTCAATACGGTGTGTAAGGCTCCTCT
Organism: Andricus quercusramuli; assembly: GCA_932178445.1. NCBI lineage: Eukaryota > Metazoa > Arthropoda > Insecta > Hymenoptera > Cynipidae > Andricus > Andricus quercusramuli. The sequence goes on from CAKNXH010000598.1 coordinate 396,842, forward strand.
TGGCTTGGATTGAAAATGTCGAGGCCTCGCTCAACGGCAACATTATTATCTGACAAACAACGGTCCTTGCACCATTGTTCTACTATGTTGAGCGCTGACTGTATGAGTTCCACCAAGGTGCCCTCATGCTTTCTTGTTACCAAGTCATCAATGAGAAGCGCCCACTGGGTGGATGAACGACCTCCTGCCTGAGGGCATTCCCTTGAAACTTTAGCCTTCACTTCATTATCATACAGTAATGTATGTGCCGTTCTGCTTTTCAACATGGAGTGCATCCACCTGTTTACGGTGTCACTAACTCCGTTTGTTTCAGCAGAACCGTATATGGATTCAAATGGCGTCTTAATAAAGGCTCTTTCTATGTCTAGAAACGTTGCAATTGTTACTTCACCTTTCCGCATTACTAAGCATGCCCGAAACATGCTGCACAATGGACCCACCAAGGACTGAAATCCTTCTTGAATTATTTCAGGGAATATTTTATCATCTCCTGCAACTTTAAATGATTTGAATTATTCAAATACCCATCCAATTTTTGAATAAGCGACAATATGACTGGCTACTTTCAAATCTTTCATTCTTGCTGTTAAAGTTGGTCCTCCTGGGTCTCATGTGTCGACCCCTCATTGTTGTAATCCAACTCCGGGTTCGGAATGTGTATCTTCATTGAGTGCTCTAGGATTTCATTATTCGTCTTAGTCATTTCGCTCGAAGGAAATAATAATGCCTTCAGTTGACATGATGAGTTACACCTCAAGGTTCTCTGGATTCTAGCAGTGTCAGGCATATTTTCGATTCCGTGATGATACCCCCTTCATGAGTCCCTTACGGCATGTTGTATCTCATCATTATATTTAGTTACGGTTGCCCTGTACAAGTCCCAATTCCCATTCTTTTTAGCCCTGTTACGAAGGCGTTGAACATCCTTTTTCAGATCTTCAAGTCTAGGATTCCACCAGGGTGCATTCCTGTCTGTTTTCTTATTACGAAAAGGACAATTGTCCTTATACGCTTTGTTCATACTTTTTTGTAGGACGTTGACAGAAAATTGTATTTTTTTGATAGACCTAATTCTGCCTATGGTATAGCGCTCAGAAAACTGCTGAGATCCTACCTATAAGTATCTCGTTTAGTTTCTTTAGGGTTCCTATACCTTTGAACCTCAGCTCTATGGGATGTCAAGGAGAAACATATCTACCTATGATCCGATAAGGACGTATCCGGCGATACATGCTAACCCTGGCACACTTTGCTAATACTAATTAAACGTAAGGATTCCACTCCAAGTCCCTAGGAAAGAACCTTGGTAATCTAATTAATTTAATATCGCCTCTGACGCAAAGTGCTGCCCTAGGTGTTTCTAGGGAACTGTCATAAATGACTGATCCGCTCTTGTTACTTAGACCTCTAACTTTCGTCTTGTAAGTCCAAAGTTCTTGTATTGAGGCAAAAGCCGTTTATTCTGCTGTTTAACGTCTGCTTAAGATAGCAGGCGCTCATTTAGCGTGGTGAAGGTTTATCCAGATAAAATCCAGACTTGAAGAGAGACTTCTAATGTCCATTTAAGCTTCCAGTTATATTTTCCACCTCTTTCGTAAACAGATCCGAAGCTCTGTCTTCGGGTATAACTTTGGGCTTTAAGAGGATCTTCACATTCTTCTTCTTTAACCCATAGTGAGGCCTGCAGTCGATCATCTTGAGACTCTCGACCCGTTGACTACCCGTTTTGACATCCATAACCTTCCATTGTCCCGTTTTCATGGTCGGATTTTGGATTGCTTTCCTCATAAGTACTACTGTTGGTTTCACGGATACACCAGGAATCGAAGTCAGCAGCTTTATTCGCCATGGGAGGTCTTTGCTGTCGATCAATTTGATCTCACTCCCGCCCAAGTTTGTAAACGTTCAACAGCTTCAATCAGCCAAGTTCGGTACACTTCGTCCGACCAGATGACGATAAAAGCATAATTTTCAAAGCGGCAATATTTGATGAATTCCTACAGACCCCCGCTTATCGAGATTAGGCAGTTTTATTTTGAGAGGTCGCCCGGTATCCCAGAACCGTATATGTCACTGTAACCTTGTAACATTCAGCCCTCGACACGATACTTCGCGTCTTGGCTTAGGGAGCTGTTTTGGGAATCGAGAGCCATCCGGTTTTCGCTGCTTAGACAAATTCACGCTAATACTTTCACCCTAATAACCACGTACTCTTACTCATCAGGGTCGTATTCGCTGCAGCTATCTGCTCGTCGCTACCCGCAAGAGATATTAGGCCTCCTCACCGCAGCTAGGTCCAAATTTGCCTTCTCCCTCGGCAGGAAAAAATAATTCCCCACCGTAAGGAGTGGTCGAGTTCACGCGTCTCATAGAAGAGGGGATCAAATCTTATATTTCGATATAATTTACAGGTTATTAAAACCCGAAGTAGATATTTAAATTGAAGTGTCTCGTCGTCCCGAAATTCGGGATGACTAGCCCGTTTTCAACATTTGGCTAGTCGTCCCGAAAATTATGTATTCTTTTTTATTTCTCTCCTTTTGAGTAAGCCGAAGATTAACAAAACTGCTATTCATCCCTACTTGAAAATAAATGTTAAAAAACGGATAGAACTAAGAGTTAGGTTATATTTTATAAAGTGTAATCTTTTAAGCTTTAACGTATCTAAATTATGTTATGTATTTGCACTGTGTCACCGCAGTCTCAAGGTCGTTCCTTTGATGTGATCCAAAAATTAATTTAATTAATTCTACAATGATGATTTATCATAAAAAATTTATTTAAACATTTAATAATTCCCAAAAAGCAAGTTCTTTACTGCCAATGAGACTGCCGATGCGACGCATGCGCAGTACAGTTAAGGAGCCGAATTGAGAGCACTGCATCTTTATTCGGTTTTTCGTTCGATTTTGCGTGTTATTGCGCATTGGTTAACGATCACGTGACATATAGATCAGCTGTTCTGTGTGCCGGCCTATACTGGCCGTAACACCCCTACCCCTTTTCCAACGCCTCGTGGGGGCGGAAAGGCACCCCTGTGACAGGTCACAAAAATAATGTAAGGTAACACCCCTACCCCTTTTCTAACGCCTCGTGGGGGCGGGAAGGCACCCCTGTGACAGGTCACAAAAATAATGTAAGGTAACACCCCTACCCCTTTTCCAACGCCTCGTGGGGGCGGGAAGGCACCCCTGTGACTAGTCACAGAAATAATGTAAGGTAACACCCCTACCCCTTTTCCAACGCCTCGTGGGGGCGGGAAGGCACCCTTGTGACAGGTCATAAAAATAATGTAGGTAACACGCCTACCCCTTTTCCAATGCCTCGTGGGGGCGGGAAGGCACCCCTGTGACTAGTCACAGAAATAA
>CAKNXH010000598.1:400309-445339 GCA_932178445.1 Andricus quercusramuli
AAGGCACCCCTGTGACTAGTCACAGAAATAATGTAAGGTAACACCCCTACCCCTTTTCCAACGCCTCGTAATTTTGGTGTAGTTGAAAGCAGTAAAATTAATTAAGTGCATTATTTTCAGGCCGACTAGACAAATGTTGAAAATAGGCTAGTCGTCCCGAATTTCGGGGTCATTAACATTTTTTGTGATTTTTGTCTAGTTAAAACGAGAAATTTCCTAAAATGCATTATTTTTGGGACGACTAGCCGAATGGAGAAAATAGGATTGTCAATTTTGGTAATTTTGTTCTAGATAAAAACAGTAGAATTAATAAAGTGCATTATTTTCGGGATGACGAGCCAAATGGTAGAAATAGGCTAGTCGTCCCGAATTTCGGGATGACTAGCATTTATCTTGATTTCCGGCTAGTCGTCCCGAAATTCGGGACGATTAGACGCAGCCTATTTAAATATTTATTTTAATTTGTGACTATTAATTATATTTTATAGCACTTGAAATTAAAGCATATGTATCGGCGTCCGCATGAAAAGGGCCCTTATGACCGGTATGGAGTTACGTATAGGGCCATATAGCTGGATGAATTCCCGACATTTTAAGCCCAAGGCGAACCCTTTATGATGAAAAACATGTCGTCGGGTTATTTTTGAAGTTGGAAATTAATAAAACCTAATTTCGAGAAAATCAAAGTTATAGATTTAAACAGGTTTTCAATTTTCAAACAATAATATCATAAACATTAGAAAATTGCTGCAGTGATATCATTATAGCATATAATAACAATTATAACAGTGTTTCTATGATGACCTTGAAGAAGGGCCCTTTTACAACAAAAAGTTTTTTTTAAGTTCTACATTTTTATTATAGTGTTCGGTTTGGAATCGTATTCATGACATAATTCTGAACAGTTTGAAAAAATACGACTTGTTATATTAAAAATTGAAAAGTTATGAGCTTTAAAATTTGAAATTTTAGGAAGAACGTTTGGAAAAATTTATCCTAATAGAAATAATTAAATGAAATAAAGAAATTACAAATAGAAAAATCATTTTTGAATAATTTTGATTCACGAACAATTGAAATCATGAATATTTTTAATTAGTCAAAATGATATTTTCAGTTGTCTTGAAATTATAAGTTTTATAAACAAACAATTATTATGCTTAAAATTTGAGACAAGTCGGCATCAATATTATCATTTGTACTAAAATTAGAACATTTATGTACAATTTTAATACAACCTGAGCTCAGTCAACAATACAATTTTCATTTGAACAAAAACTATAACGAAAAAGGTCATTGTTTATGGAAACTTGTATCTCAAATTACAAATGGTGAAATAAAACAAATAATTAGGAAGAACAACTTAAATAAGTATTTAAAACACGTTAGACTTTCTCTTTGTAAGATCTTTTCTTCTGATATATTTAGTTATATTGCAAGAAATTTGGATGGAAACAATATTAAAAAGCAGAAAATTTCTCTAAAGACTATTCTTGTTGATATTATTAACAAATTCAATAAACAAATTTGTCGACGGAAAAACTCGTTTTTTGCAATGTCGATCGTTTTATGTAGAAACTTCACAATAATTGCAGTAACATTCACAATTAGTTAATTAATTTTGTTTTCCTTGAACAAATTTAATTTGAGAATGCATTATTCTGGCATTTGTCGACATACAAATTAGTTTTTTTCAAAGTCAGTCCATTTAATTAAGAAGAGGATGATAATTTCTTCAACTCTCATACTTAGTTGATAAATTGTTCGTCTTCTTTGAACTAATTTAATAAACAAATACATTATTCGGCCATTTGTTGACGGAAAACTTCGTCTTCTTCGATGTGAGTCCTTTTAATTGGAAACTTCATGATAATTTCAGCAACATTCATAATTCGTGGAATAATTTTATGTTTTTTTTTTAAATAAAAGTAGTTAAAATATGCACTATTTGGGTATTTTTCGCTTAGATCATTCGTTTTTGTCAATGCCACTCCTTTTAGTTGGGAAGTCCATGATAATTTCATCAACATTCATAGTGTGGAAGAAAAAGGTAAGTCTACTCGATAGTGAAGCTGCAGCCTTATTAAAAGAATTAAAGTAATAAGAAACTAAAAAAATGCCCAAATAATGCATTTGTTTCATCAATTTGTTAAACAAAGACATTCAGTTATTCAACTAATTATGAATTAATCTGAAATTAACGTGAAATTCCCAATTGAAAGGACTGACATAGAAGAAAATGACTTTTTCCGTAGACAAATGCCCGAATAATGCATTTGTTCATTAAATTTGTTTAAAAAATCATAACATTTATGAACTAATTAGGAATATTGCTGAAATTATCATGAAGTTCCCAATTAAGAGGACAGACATCGAAAAAAAACGAATTTTTCCGTCGAAATTTGCCCGAATAATGCATTTGTTTAAAAAACATGAAATTTATCAAATAATGATGAATTTTTGTGAAATTAACATGAAGTTCCTAATTTTAAGAAATTTCCATTGAAAAAAATGAATCTTTCTGTCGACAAATACTTGAATAATGCATTTGTTTATTAAATTAGTTCCAATATTAACAAGAATAATCTTAAGGGAATTTTTTCCCATTATAATAATTAATGATTGCATTCCAATTTCTTGCAATATAACTTTGAAAAACGTAAAATTATTGGAAATTATATAAAACACATTCCCAATATTTTTTCGCAATATTTGTTTATTCATAAAAAATTTAATTAATAAATAAAAAATGAGATTTCAGATTTTTCTTTGAAATTTTATCAGCTTTTTTAAAAAAAATGTCTGTCTCAATCGGTCAATATCTGTGGGCTGTACATTATTTTGGACCAAAAAAGTAATTTTCTCCCACTGTGCACTGGCCAAAAGGGCTCTTTTTTGAAACTGAATATACACCCACTTCCAGTTGCAGCTGGAACATGAATATAATGCCGATAGATTCAGTGTGTCTTAGTATCATCCCCCACACAAATTTGAAAAAGGCCATTTCACATCCTAAACCAGCCATTAGGGCGCTTCTCATACGGACGCCCACATCTTAATTTCATAAGTAGACAATAAAAATAAAAAAAACATGTAATAAGCGCGCGGCTATTTTGGCTAGTCAAGAAATAATTCGAAATATCAAAGGGCGGAAGAGCTGTGGTGCCAAAGGTCAAAGGTGAACTGTCAGCGATCATATGTCAAAGTTCCGAGGTCGAATATAAAATAGGAAAGAAGAAGGTTAGGGGTCATATAGGTAAAATGAAAGGTCACAGATCAAAGCTGGAAGTTCTAATTTCAGATGATTGAAGTCAAATATGAGAGGTGAGAGTCGCATGTGAGAGGTCAAATTTCAGGGGCCAAAGGTCACAGGATAGAAGTCAAAAGTCAAATGTCAGATTTTTAAGATAAAATGTATGTAGCCAGAAACCATACGTCAAAGGGTAGTGGTGAATAATAGTCAAAGAGGAGAGGTCAAAAATGGGAAGTAAGAGGTCAGAAGTCAAAGTTGTATCTCTCTCTCTCTCTCTCTCTCTGGCCCTTCCATTTATAATTAAAATACAATCATTTATACATTACTGTATTTGAATTATAAAGGGTAAAAGATAATTATATATTTCATTTGTACCTTCTTTCGGGTCAAAATTGCGGCAGAACCGATTGGCAAACAAATTGGTTTAACACTTGGAGGCTGGAGGTTTATATCTCCATCCAACCTCAACAAAGCGATATCATCATGCAGCTTCTGCCTTGAGTATTGAGGATGATAGATGCTAGTTTCAATTCCAAATTCCTGGTACTTATCGGCACAGACTATATTATTACCATCCTTATCTTTGTCACAGTCGAGCTCTTTACTGGTATCATGATCACCAACTCTTACCCCATGTAAATTTACACCTATTGGTAAGAATGACATTTATATCTGTAAGTGTATAATTTAAAAGTTCAAACTATTGAAATTTTTATTTAAAATATGTTACGTCAATGTTACGCAGAAGAATGTATTTGTAAAACGGAAGTAATTTTTTTGAAAAGGAGTTTAAAGCCTAGTATTATTTAGAAGTTTTTGATAAATTTCGTATTAAAAGTCAACTTACTATCGCCAGTTACACAATGAGCCGCAGTAAGAATATATCGCTTGCTAATTATTGTACCTCCACAACGAAATTCTGGTTCTGGGGATCGAGAAGTTTTATAAGAAATTAAAGCCATCCAAGGAAAATCCAAAACACCTGTTCTTTTGCCTCCAAAAATTTTTGATTGAACAACTGGTCCACATGATTCATGATCCAATAATCTCAAATTTGGATGATTAGACACATCTGATGGTTCTGGCACATCTGATAGTTCTTCCGTATTTGTTTCTTCTGTAGTGGTTGAAGTTGGTCTATCTGTATTGAGGCTCTGAGTATTTATTTAATTAGTTATTATATATACGTATAACAAAACTCTTAAAATGGCAAAAATAAAATTCCTTCAGAGTAGCAAAATATTCTTTTCAAAATTGCTTCTTAGAAAAATATAATAATTCAAAATAATACCTCTTGTTCACAGCACACTTTAGGATCTTTTCCTTCATTACCACAATATGATTTTCGCAATAAATCAACAGATGGTTCTGGGATTGGTTTTCCTCGTCTCAAAATTGCCATCAAAGAATCACATTTTTTTATGTTGATACATCTTCCTAATCTTTCCAAGGGCGTAAAGCAATATTTTGCATCTTCTAAATTCCAACAAAGTTATATATTTCAAATTAGAACATTTAAATTCGCAAAATTTAAAGTTAAACAGTGATCTTTTCTTCTTGTATATCGCGATTGAAAAATTTAAGATAAATCTGAACATTATTTATTTTTTACCGAAATATACCAGATAACAAGAATCACAACAAATCATTTACTTACGTGCATAATTCAGAGAAGCGAACCAAATCAATACTATCAAAAAACGTACCATTCTAAATGCTTCAGTATTACAATTTTCACAACATAAATCTGAATTTCTAGACTTATGTAATTAGTGAACAAAATTATGTATAATTTTAATTTTTGTTTTACAAAATACTGTATGAAACAAGTGGAAAAAATTATATATAATTGTTTTTAATATGTTTAATTTTTCCTGGGTTAGTTTTTCGGAAGTTCTTTTTTCACTTTAGTTTTATACCGTTGTTCGTACAGAAATGAGGAAAAACACGTAGCAGAGTGACGTGCTCCTCACTGTGCTAAGTGAAAGGAAAAATAAAAACCTGCAAGACTTCATTTACTCAGGAATTTCCTGTGAGTACCGGTCTCATAATTGCTGCACATCTTTTTTCATATTATTAGTAAACTTGGGGAATCCTGAAGATTTTTTAAAACCTTGTCTTTAATCTATATCCCGGAACTAGTTTTATAATTGAGAATCATTTGAATGTTAAACTTACTTTTCAAGGAAGGCTGGGTCTCCCTACTTATTTTTCAGAAGTAGAACGCATAATATATTTTTATTGTAAATAATTTGCGTTCAGAAGTTGAAAAAAAATGTTTAACTGTTCAACTTGTTCGGAACTCACTGTTATAATTGTTATACCCTTACGAAAAAGTATTATAGGAAACTCATCATATAAATAAATAGTCTTCAAACATGGAAAGAAGTGATACAAAAAACAGAGAAATTATAAACCAATGATTTATTTATTTACTTAATATAGGATTTCAAATTATTTTAGGGAATTTATACAAATCTCCTGAGCTGTGAAGGAATTTACAAAATTTCAAAGCATTTCAAATTTTTTAATGTATTTAAAAAATTTTCGAATAGATTTAAGAGATTTAAAAAAATTCAAGAAATTTCAAAGAATTTCCAGAGATTTCAAGGAATTTCAAAGAATTTCACAAAGTTTAAGGGATTTTCTAGGATCTCCGATTACTTCGAAGGATTTACGGGATTTTAAAAGATTTTAAGCGATGGTAACAAATTCCGAAGAATTTAAAAAGCTTTTAAAAATCAAAAGGGTGGCGAGAGTAGAAGCATAGACAATGGGGTGTTGAAAGGCGGTTTTGAAATATGGTGAGGAGTAGGTATAGTGAATCACATGGTAGTCAAAGGGTCGGTTTAATTATGAATGAAAATGCGAGACAGCATCTCAAAGATCATGATTTTGTGTCTCCCAGATTGTTATGGGCTAGAATGAAGGTAGGAATCAGAAGATTATTTATCATAGCGTACTACGCTTCAGTTGATAGCGATCCGAGAAAAGTCAAAGACGCCTTTCGGGGCACTTCAAATGATACAATAAGTACTTGCGATCAAGGTAAAAGAATAATTCTACTAGGAGATATGAACTGATGGGTTGGTCTCCAACGTCAGGATACAGATACAGAAAGTTTGCTAGATAAGTTTGGGGATACAAGAAGAAAAAATTATAACGGGGAAAAAGTAGTTAGCTTCTGCTTAGAAAAAGGCCTATTTATCACAAACACTTGGGTTCGACATAAAACGATTCACACGTACACTTGGTGTAAAGGAAATATCCGCAGTATAATTGACTTCGTTATTGCGGATGAAAGACTAAGAGAACCAGTCAAAGATACAAGACTCATGAGAGCTTTCGAATGCAATACTGATCATTACCTTCTAGTCTCCAAAATATACTTAGGGCAGGGATGCAGAAGAAAGAGAACAAGCAAATGCGAATCAAGATTAAAAATCTACAGAAACCGGAAGTGCGAAGAGCTTTTCAGAATAAGAGAAACGAACGCATAGATGAGGCGATTTGGGAGGCGCTTAGAAGCAATAAAGATATAGAAGGCGCGTTGACTTTGGTACGGGATGTCATTGTTGAAACTGCGATTCAAATGTGTGGTACGGTAGTGGTAGGAAGAAAGTCTGGTGATGCGGGGTGGAATGATGAAATTCAGGCAGCCCGACAAAAAAAGAAAAAAGCCTACAAGAGAACATTAAACATCACATGTCTTAGCGATGAGGAGAGAAATAGACTTAGAGGAGATTACAGAGAGAGAAAAAAAGTTAAACGACTAGTCAAGGAAAGCAAAGATAAAATCAGAACAGAAGAAGGGAAGAAAATACAAAAAGACTTTGAAGGAACCATGAAACTATTATTTAAAAAGATGATGGAAAGTAAAAGTACAGAGTTTGTCAGCATGAGAAACAGCAAAGCTGAAATGCTATATGATACAAACGGGATAGTAGACGCTTTAAAAGACTCTTTTAAAGAATTTTTAGGAGGTGAAGATATAGGTCAACAGAAATGCGACATGAAATATAATGCATTAGCCAACCCAGTTCAAAAAGTCTGTGTCATTGAGGTTAGAGATATAATTAGAACTTGAAAAACGGTAAGACTGCTGGTATAGACAGTATTAGAGCTGAAATGCTTAAATACGGTGGCGAGTACATACCTCACAGGTATCGTACCAATATACGAAAGAAAGGGAGATAAAAGCAACTGCAATAATTACAGAGGTATCAGCTTATTAAGTACCTCAATAAAATATACTCTCAAATACTTATTCGTCGGGTAATGAAAATTATAGAAGAATAGATATGGGAAGTCCAATGTAGATTTAAGCCAGGAAGGTCATGTACGGTCAGAAAAAAGCTTGAGAGTAGAAAAGAAAGTTTTCTGTGCATTTGTTGGCCTAGAAAAAGCATTTGACAAGGTAAATAGAAGTAAACTTTTGGAAGTCCTCAAAGAGTACGGAGTAAAGGGATGGCTCCTACAAGCAATAAAAACAATATTTACAGGTAATGAAGCGAGCGTAAGGGTTCATGGGAAACTGAGTAACGTGGTTCGATATTATGCAAGGCGCGAAACAAGGATGCGTTTTGTCCTCATGGCTATTTATCATATTTATGGATAAGTATCTAAGAATGGCTCTCTTCAAATAAGAAGGTGTAGATCTCGAAATAGTGAAGGTACGTGGGTTAGCTTTTGCAGATGACAAGATTGTTATGGCTGAATCAATCGAGGATTTGCAAGGATTGTTGAAAAAACTTGATACAAGCATGAGAGATTGATCAGCAACGTGGGTCGGAGCAGTGTTGCGGAACGAACGTTTCATTTAAATAAATAACACAAGAATTCTAGATCAATTTAAAAAATCTATACCCCCTACCTCACACTTCTGCTTTCCTCACCGAGCAAGTCACGTTTACGTTATATAATAATAATAATAATAATAATAATAATAATAATAATAATAATAACCATCATGCACTTGACTGCAACCCAGTCCGTGAATGATGGGGTAAAAATAACCAGGCTTTGCCCAATATGTCAGGGAACACGCTCTTATCAGGTCACTTGATTGCATTATAATAATGCGTCCGTGACTGATAATATATACCGGGACTACCCCGTGCATAATATTCAAACAAACAAAAAATCCAACTCTAACCAAAAATGCCTTCGACATATTGGGCTGTAACCATCTTAAGCCTGAGAGAAAAATGAGTTTCCTCATTTTTTTATTAATATTAATATTAATTTATTAAATTAAATTAATTAAATTAAATTTAAATTTAAAAAAATTTAAATTAAATTAATTTAATATTATTATTAAATTAATAATAAAAAATTCTCATTCTCCACCACTCAACGTATCAGTGCTACGAAGCCTGACATTGTCCTCCAAGATCTGAAGAACAAGATCATTTACGTGATTGAATTCTCGGCACCAGCCGATGGTAATATCACGGCAAAGGAGGGAGAAAAACAGGCGAAATATCAAGCACTTCTTTTCGAGCTGAGTAGGCTGTACCAAGGCTACAAAGTCCATCTTATAATTCTCATAATCGGCTGCCTTGGAGGTATGAAAGCTTCATTTATTAGCCAACTCAACAAGATTCCGGCTTGCCAGCGTCAGGCTCATTTCATCGCGAACCGGATGCAAAAGGCTGTTCTCCTGGGATCACTCCATCTGGTCCGTCAACACTGTTCCTCTTAAATTCTACAAAGATTGGTAGCTCTAAAAAAGTATCCAGAGGTGAAACCTTCATCTCCAACTGTCTTGTCTGCCGCGTAAGGTCATCCGCGGCTAGAGACCTGACTCCAGGGAACAGTGTTGCCCGATGTTATCACGCGTAAATTTCCCGCTCTTGCTTACCTTCTAGGACAGAAGGAGCAGAAGCGGATGACGTACAGGTTCCAGTAGCTTTGGGATTGGTTTCTTTAAGGAATCATGATCGAAGCATCCGGAGCCTACAACTTCTCTAAAAATAATAAAGGGATTCCACAGAAGTTTTCCGAGGACTTTGGGAAATCAATTAAATGAAATGAAATTTTAAGGGATGTCTGTCCATTCCTCAGATGTTAAGGGAGTTTATTGTATTTCAAGGAATTTTGCCAGATTTAAAGGATTTGATTCAATTTACAAGAATTGTAAAGATTTCTAGGGATGTCAACGGTCTTTTTTTAAAAATCTTTAATGAATAAGTTTAATGCAATTTACAGTCAAGGAATTTAAAATTGTAAAATTGTTCTCATAGGTGAATAAGATTTTCAAACATTTCATTGGATTTTAAGGGATTTCAAAAAATTTCTAGAAAACTTTAGGGAATAACATAAATTTTATTTCAAGGGATTCCGACGGATTTCAACGATTTTAAGAAGTACGAAGGAATTAAAAAACTTTCAAACGGATTTAAAAGACTTTAAGCTATTTTACAAGATTCCAAAGAATTTCAAGAAATTTTGAGATGTAAAACAATTTTGTAGAGTTTCCAAAGATTTCAAGGAATTGACAAGAATATTGAACGATTGAAGGGATTTGATTGAACCTTCAAGTGTCTTAAAGATTTGAGGAAATTTTACAAATTTCAAGATATTTCTGAGAACTCTAGGGAATAAATTAAATGTATATTAGTTCTAAGGGATTTCAAATGTCTTCTACATATTTCTAACTATTTGAAAGATTTCAAAGGAATTGAAAACGGGTTAAAAGACTTCAGCGGATTTCTACGGATTTTAACAGATTTCAATTATTTTCATGGATTTAAAAATATTTGTAAAGTTATCTACGGATTTCAAGGAAATTTTAAGCGATTTTGAAGATTAAAGATTAAAATTATGGAAATTTATTATAAGAAAATTATTACAAGCCTATTCTGATTTTCATGTAAAATTTTTTCGTAAAGGCAGTTTGCAATTTTTAAATTAAAGTCGCTTTCGTTCCTTTCATCGATCTCAGTTTTTTGTATTACTTTACTTATTTTTTGGAGTTCTTTCAAATACTACCTATTATTATCAATATAATAGTAATAATAATAACAATACACTATCTGTCGTTATGAAAATAAAACGGTTCTTATACTCACTTATTATTATTTTGTTGTTATAATAGAGTAGAGGAAAAAGATCATAAAATAAATCCTTTCAACTTCTACTTTTTATTTGAATAATAAAAATATATTTACATATCTAAACAGTCCATTCGCTATTCTGTAATTCTGTCATTCTAGCCGCCTTTCATAAAATAACATTCCTTGAACTTTATTCGATTCTATAAGATTTCATTTAATTCCATTAGACTCTATTGAATTACGCCTAATTATTTCGAATTCCATGGCATAATATTAAATTTTGTATATTTATTATGAGTTTAGTCGAAGTATTCAATTTCATTTGAATGAATACGATTGAAATTACCTACAATTCAGTTAAATTCCAGAGAACTTTAGGGGATAAATTTAATTTATATTATTTCTATCTAATAGTCTAATAGATCGTCGCTACAAATGCTCTCTAAGAATGACTTAAATATCTGGGTATTTCAATTTACCATCTCAGAGAGTAAAATCAAATGTAGAATTTCATGTGAGCCTGTAACATCTCAGCAAGAGGCTTCTAAATATCCGTATCTTAGGTACTATCTGCTCTTTTAATAAGTATAAACATTCATTTTTCTCCGTATAGGAGGACTGAATTTCGAATAAGAAGAATCTCATGGTATTCAGTTAAATGAATTTGAAATTCTCTGCCTATTGCTTGATATTTTGAAGGATCCAGGGAACGAAATCATGAACCTTGGAGTAGACACCAGGCCATCCTGGCATTCCGCAAGGTGAAGGTCCGAAGGAAACAACTCCAACACTGACCCACTTTGGTTTATCATCATTGGGTGCCCTCACCCTGGACATGAGTGGACCACCAGAATCTCCTCTGCAGGAATCTTTTCCAACTTGACCTCCAGCACAAATTTGTCCATCTCCAAGTGCGACACCAGCATTTTGATAAGTCCTTCTGCAGTCATCATTTTGGACAAGTGGAAGTCTGACCTTCAGCTTAAAATTAGACTCGGATCTAGTTTCTGTTTTGCCCCATCCTGCAACATCAAGCAACCGTCCAAGGCTGGGATCTTCTGGTAAGCAAATTGGCTTGATGTAGTGGCTGAAGGTGACATCTCGAGCAAGTCTGAGCAAGGCGATGTCATTTCTCTGTTCTTTGGCAGTTGGTATGTAATCTTCATGGGCGATTTGCTCTTCAACGGGAATAGTGACGGTTGGATCAGCACAGACACGAGATCCTGATTCATTTATGCAATCCACTTCCTGGGCTGTGTCGTATTCGCCCAAACGAACCCGCGAGAGTTTCCAGGATTTTGGAAGGTCCTTGCCTTTTAGACAGTGAGCTGCTGTGAGAACGTATCGTTTCGATATGAGAACACCACCGCAAGCTGTCGTTATTCCGTTAGCTGTAATGATAAAAGGTGGGTATTAGTAGTGATGATAAAGTTATTCAAAATTATTATGGGCAATGCCCATTTGATCCCCGTCTACTTGCTTGCTCTACCTCTACTAACCAGCTTCCTCTCACGCAGCTGAGGTACATTCAAATTACTGCCACCGACGCTTGCCAACAGCCTTTGTAATAATAAATTAATATTATATTTAAATGTAAGATTTTAGGGTGATTCTAAGAATATGTTACTTGCCTTATCAAGTTAAAAATTAGAATAGGAAATTAAGGAAATTCCGACAGAAAATTTTGTCTTAATTTTATGAAACATGTTCGGCAGTTTTATGTTGTTATACGTTCCGAAAAATGATTATAACTGCAAGAAAGGTTGAATAAATGTAGAAAAATGCAGTTAAAAATTACCTAGCTTTCAGTTACAATCACGGAATTATCTATAATACATTTAAATTAAGATTCTGAAACTTGTGACTTGCAGGGCTTGAATTCACGCCACTATTGACACTATTTGACACTTTTTTTAGCTATGCCGCTATTTTGTTCTTGTATAAAATATTTGATGGCCCTAAGAAGGACCGATTATTTGAATCGGCCCTTTTTAGGATCACCAAATATTTCAAGCGTAGAAACATATAAAATATCAATTGAAACAGAACTTTCCAACAGTGCATTAATTTTAATTTTTAACTTACAAGGAGAGTAACATATCGCTGGAATCGCCAAAAAATTACAAATTTGCAATATTGGTGATATTTCTAAATTACTGATATTGCGCTGGTAAGGATCTGTGGTTGCAGGCTGGACTTCCGTCCCTCAGCTGCGCGAGGGATGAATAATAAAAATGATATTAATGCACTCTAATAATTTGCTTACAAGAAGTAATTGCATTGTAGCTATTTAAAAAAATAAGTGTGCATTAGTAACATTATTTATATGAGAAATTGTAGTAACTTTTATATTACACCAATTTTACTTTTTTGTATTTCATATGAACATATCTTTTAAAAAATCCGTATTCTCAATTTTTCCAATGAATTAAATCCTTTTTAGCTAAATTTATTTCAATGACTGTTTTTTTCAGTGGAGTCATCTTGAAATTCAAGTGAATTGCAGGTAAAGTTAATTGTACTTATTCAATTGAAATTGAATACTTCAACTAAACTCAAAATAAATATGAACAATTTGATACTATGTGAAGGAATTCAAAATGATTCAGCGGAATTCAATAGAATCTAATGAAATGTAATGGGATGCATATCATAGAATTCAATGGAACCCTACCGAATCGAATAAATTGCAACGAATTTTATTTTATTTTGAATCAAATGGCATTCAATTATATCAAATTAATATATAATAAATGTAAAAAAAATTCAATAGAATCTCATCAAATTCAATAAAATTCTAAAATATCTGATGGAACATAATGGAATCAGCTGGAGTTCAAGATAGACAAATTAAATTCAATAAAAACTAATGGAATTCAACGAATTAAAAAAATTCTAACTAAGTCAGTAGCATAGAGTGAATTCAATGGAATCGAATTCAATGGAATCGAATTCAATATTAGCGATATTCACAGAATTTAATAGAATCTAATAGAATCTGACAAATTTTAATGGAATTGAACTAATTTCAATGGAGTTCCATGAACGTCAATGCAATTTTGTTTTATTTGAAGTAAATCCAAAATGCTTCAATTGAATTCTATTTAATTCGGGGAAATTCTAACGGAATTAAAATTGATTTTAAAAACTTCGAACAAAGTTAATAACACATACACTCGAATTTAATGGGATTCTATCTAATCAAACGAAATTCAGTAAAATGTAATAAATCATAATAAAACTGTGCGGAATTTAATAGATTCTAGTAAAATTTGACTATTTTTAATGGGTTTGAATTAACTTCCTTAAAATTCCATGGATTGAATTAAATGCTTTTTAATTAAATTTGAAGTGAATTCAAGATTCGAGAGGCTTGAAGTGATTTCAATTGCATTAAATTCAATAAAATTATATGCAATCAACTGGAATTCAATGGAATTTAATGAAATCTAAAGAAACTCTGTGAAATTCCATTGACTCCAATCGAATTCCATGAATTTCAATGCAATACATCTAAAGTTGAAGTGAATTCAAGAAACTCGAAGTGAGTTTAAATGAATTGAGAGAAATTGCAACTGAATTAAGAAAAATTTGAACAAAATTAATAGCATAATATCAGATTTCATTATAATTCAATGTAATGCAAAATGGAATTCAATGCAATCAAATGTAATTCAATGAAATTCAATTAAATGTCATGTAAAATATACGGGATTCACTAGAATCCATTGGAATTCAATGGATTTCAATTTAATGTAACTTCATTTGAAGTGTCCCCAAAATGCTTCAAGAAACTTCAACTGGATTCGAGGAAGTCTAACTGAATTCCACTGAATTTTAATTAATTCCAATAAATAAGTCAATAAAATCCAATTTAATCAAATCAAGTTATTTCAGTGTGAATAACTTCATTTGAAGTCAATTTCTTAAGACTTCAAATAAGTTCAATCAAATTCCCAAAAATTTGAATAAATTTGAATAAATTCGAATAAATAATTCAATATTATATAATCGTATTCAGTCAAATGCAATTGAATCTAATAAAACTATAATCTACTGAATATAATACAATGGAATTTAATGGAATGCAATGGATTTTAATGCAATTTAACTATAAGTAAGAATGAATAAGTTAATATTATGCAAATGAATTCAATCAAATTGAATCTAACTCAATGAATTTATACGTAATTCAGTAAAATGAAATAGAATTCAACGAAATGCAACAGATTTATATAAAATCTAACTTCTTTTGAAGTGAATTCAAAAGAATTCAAGTGAATTCAACTGACTTTAGAGAAATCCAACTGAGTTCCACTGAATTATAATAAATTCGAATAAATAAATCAACAACATATAATCGAATTAAGTTGTCTTCAATCCAAATCAATTAAATCTAACGAAACTATACGTAATAACTAGAGTAGAATAAAATGGAATTCAACAAGATTGAATGGATTTCAATGTTATTTAACTTAGATTAATATGAATTAAAAAGACCTGAAATCTTCAAGTGAATTGAACTGAATTCAAGGAACCCAAACTAAATTCAGCTGAAGTTCAATAAATTCAAATAAATAAGTTAATACTCGTAGCATACAACTGAGTTGAATTAAATTATATCTTATAAAAATATAGGTCATTCAATAGAATCCAATGGAATTCAAACAAATTTTAATCGAATTCAGCGGATTTCAATGAACTTCAATGGAATTCCATGCATTAAAATGTAATTTTACTGAATTTGAAGAGAAAAGTGAGTCAACTGAATTCAGGGAAATTCTTACCGAATTCAAGCAAATTAAGAGAAATTAATTTAATATTATTTAACAGAATTCAGTGGTATTCGGTGGAACCCCTCAGAATCCCATTCAAAAGAATTAACAGAAATAAATTCAATGGAATTCAACAGATTTCAATGGTATCCAACAGAATTCAATGGTATTCGATGGAACACCTCAGAATTCTATTTAATTAAAGTCTAAGTCAATGGAATTTAATTGATAAAAAAATGGAAGTAAATAATTGTTTCCAGATTCCTTTATCTCTTAGAAAGAAGGCGGTCATTTATGCAGAACCAATGGAAGTAGATGTATTTCAAAACTTTAGTTTTTTCCATTAATGTATGTGTATGTAGTTAAAATTCTAAAAAAACGACGCCTTCTGATAGAAAAACTTTTTTTTTATTCATATTTTACTTTTTGTGAATAATTTTTTTTTTAATTCACATGTTCCTAATTTAAATTTAATTTTAATGATTCTAAATTTTATGAAAATAAAAAATATGAAACTCTTTCTAAAACGTTTCATTTACAACCTTTTAACTTGTCATTTGTCTATTCTATTAACACCAACAAGTTGCAAATATCTTTGTATCTGCGAACTATAAAATTATAAAAAGTAAATCACCCAAGATGAAGTGAATGTAAACATTTTCAAAAATTAGTGTAGACTAGTATTTTGAAGCAATAATTTCCACGAAATAAGACTAAACTTACCTGTTCAGATATTTTATAATTTAAACTTAAGGAATATACAAAATGAGTTTTTTTAAAGACACGCACACATGTTTTAAAATTCTATAGTTTTAAGACTATGCTGAAATGAAAGGTTAAAAAAGCGTTTAAATTAATAGAAAAAAAATATAAGAAAAATTGTTATATAACAATATTGTTTAGAATTATTTCCAAATAATGGCGAACCGAGCCAGTTATCAATACTACTGGGGTTTAAAATTCCCTAATTTTTGGCAATCATACTAATAATTGTGCTATTATGTTAACTACTAATTCATGTTGCAAAATATACTTCTAATAATAATTGCCCTTTAAATTTAATCTTCAATTTTATAATCGACTGGACTGTTAACACAAATACAAAATTTAAAATCATAGCATACATATTATCAGTACGAAGTGCTATATTATCAGGAAATTAGGTCATATGTATACGTAATTTATGATGCAGATTCGTAAACATGTGGATATCACTTTTTTCTTATTATGTTCACAATCTACATTCTCTATCTATGAAATTCTCCAGAAAATTAAAATTAAACAGAACTTCATTCAACCTACTCATTTTTATATTGACTGAAAAAGAATTGTTTAATTTTTGAAAGGAATCTCTTTTCTATCAAAAAAGACAAAAATAAATACCAATTTGACGATAAAGAAACAATCCAAATTGTATTTTTTCTACTTTTTATTAATTATTGTCTACTCACGTTTTTGGTATTCTAAAAGAACCATCCAGGGAAATTCGTCGATATCAGTGCGTTCTCCACCTACAATTCTCTCATCAACATCCTCTCCACAATTAGAAGGAAGAAGAGGGTGATTCCTGACATTTAAATTTGGACTGGAATCTGGATTTCCTCCTTGATTAATCGGCGGACGAGGCGTAATTCTCGGTTCAGAATTTTTAGGACAACAAACATTTGGATTTCTTCCAACGAAACCACACTGAGAGTCTTGCAAGAATTTGATTTGTTCCGGTCTCAAATTATTGGATTTTAGAATATTCAACAAAGGCGCACAGCTTTGAATCGGAATACAGTCACCATTCAAACATGGATTTTGTGCTGACAACACTGAAAAAAAATATTTTATCTATAATCAAAAATATTTATTTAAACATTTTTCGATTAAAGAATATTTATATGAAAGAATTGTTTATATTTAAAGAAACCCAGAGTTTTTCAAATTATTTTTATTATCTCTGGAGAAAATGATTATTTTAGAAAGAAAAAATAAAAAAACTTCATTCGCAAGAAATAGATTGTTGATCCATCGTAAAAAAATTGCCTCGTTTGTTATGAGTCATGAAAGTAGTTAAATAACGTCTCCTGAGGCTGATGATCATTTATTCACACACATTCTCTAAATTTATTCACGCGTCTTAAATATACGGGGAATTGAGCAAACATTCACAAAAGTCAAGGAAGAAGAAACTCGTTCAAACACTATTAATTGCTTGGAATTTTCTAAATAATTAACTACCAGTTTTCATTATTACGTTACCAGCATTTAATTATAGATTTTCATGATTTTTTTGGAATTTGTATTTGTTCTAGAAAAAAAATCACTTTAGCAAAAATCTTTTGGGATTGTAATAGAGAAACTATTGGGTACCAGTTGAATCATTATTATTATTATTATTTCGTAACTTACCTGAAATGAAGACATTCACCAAAAAAATAAGGAAAAGAGTTCGTAAACTGAATTCCATGATAATTTAATGATTATAATGAAGACTATTAATTCAAATCATAAATTAAATAATTAATTTAACAATAATCTCAAGAGCGACACAAGATCACCCCTCTGATAAGAAGTTTGAATCCAACGAGTCCAAGACACAATCGTCGACTGGCGGAGTACCAATGATGATATTATAGAGATATAGATAGAGTGACCAGAGCCAGGGTCAACTAGTACTCTCCCACCAACTTGTACAATATCCACGAGAAATTCACTCAGGGACTCTGTGACAATTCCCCCAGAAGATTTCGAGATTTATATTTTTATTTATTCTTCACTTACAATTGGCAGGAAAAGACTAAGTTCCAGGGTGTCTAGCAGACCGGGAAACCGGGAAAACCCCGGGAATTTTACTTGCACCATGAAAAAACCCGGAAAACCCCAGAAATATTTATTACCTGGAATTTTTTTATTTAACGAAAAATCGACTTTTTTCTACTTTATCTTCTTTTTTATTCCATTTCTACTTTATCTGTAGTCGCAAGGTTCCTTCCTAAGCTTACCGTATATACCGTTTTATTTAATTTTTTACATTCTCATCCTTCAACTGTAAAATTTTACTTAGTCGGTTAGCCGGCTATTTTGGATGGAAATTCAATAAGTTGAAGCATTTTCAAAATGTTGTAGACCATTTTTTTCAAGATTTGAAAATTCTATGTACATTCCGAATAAACAAATTACATTTACGGACAAAAAGACAGAAGCTACAATAAAATCTTTGAAAAAGAATTTTTTTTTTCAAATTAGATCTGAAAATTTTATTTTAAACTTTTTTTCTCTCGAGACTCGTGTGTTAATTAAAGATAAAAGAGTTTTAACAAAAGAGAATTCACAATTACTAAATTTCAGTTGTCGATGGTTTTACCTATAATTTTAAATGTACTATGCAAAAATGTGGGGGATGTACAATAATCGAGCGCGAAGCGCGAAGTAAATAGAAAAACTTGCGAGCGAAGCGAATTGCCCGCGCAGCCCGCAATGAGAATGTGCTCGCGCAGGGGGCAGATTTTGTCTATGTATATTATGTTAAAATTTTTATTCCTATGTATGCGTTGACTTCGAAAAATCATAACAATGCACCTAAAACTTGGCCGGGGAAAAAAATTTTACCGGAAGAAAACCGAGAAAAACCCGGGAATTTCAAATTGCCTGATCACTAGACACCCTAAATTCCCAATTAGAAAATATCAGTCAGAAGAGTCAGCTTACATATTTTGTGTCATCTGTGACATATGATGACTTTGTGAACCTCTTCGCCTGGGGTGATTGCTAAAGAGGTTGATCAGCAACCTGTGTCAGAGCGGTGTTGCGAAATGAACGAATTTGTAGGAAATAAATCGTATGTACAATTTATTAATATTTGATTACATTTGTTAATTGTGCAACTGGCAGATTTCGTTTTTTCAACGGAATACATTTTAAATAACTAGAAAAAATCCTTCGCTCATGAAACTTTATCAACCAACACAAATTAAAAAAAAAATGCACACCTTTACTGCTTTTCAACAACTAGATGTTTTTTGTTACGAAATCGACAGCCAGTGACTCAGAAAGGACCGTATTCATTAGAAGACTTTGTCAGGCGACAATATTGGTTCTTTATTAAAATAAATTTGAGAAAGAAAACGGATTTTCGTCAATTTTCAATCAGAAGATTTTCTTTTTTGCGAGCGAATCAGTTTTAAATTACTTGAAAAAATACTTCGCTTATGATACTTCATCAAGAAATAATAAATGTTTATTTTATAAAAAATGTTGTAACCAAGTATACTACTTGACTACTTCTCAACAAATAGACGTCATTTTTCTCGAAATATACTGCCAATGATAACAGCCCTCGATCAATTATTAGAAGACTTTGTCAGGCGATAATATTAGCATATGAACTCCTATCTAACATAACGCTGCTGAAGACTGGTGACCTTCTCAGCATAAAACACCAATCAACTGCGACTGCTCAGTTTCCATTCTCTGCCCCCCCCCACCCCAACTTTCCCCCCTCCGTAACCGAAGTTTTGGTGAAACTGACGTTACAACTAGACTCTCCAACATACGTCGAATCACTACTTAACTTGGACATGACTTCAACTTGCAAAATAAATTTTGCGCATAGAGGTGGTAGTTGGGTGTACAATCTAAACAATGAATAATAAAATCAATAAAATAGCCTCGGAATGGACGGAAACTTTTATTGACAAAATGCATACACTTGGTGAATGTAAAGGTCGAGTTTCAGGCTATGAATGGAGACTGGGTGTCTGGAATGCTAGAGGGGTGAATGATCTTAAGGTAAGAGAATTACGAGAAACTAAGCACGTAAGGAAGCCAGATATTTTATGCGTACCTGAGACAAAGAAAAGGGATGCGAAAGTAGAAACATAGAAAATGGGGTGTTGAAAGGCGGTTTTGAAATATGGCCAGAAGTAGATAGTGAATCACATGGTAGTCAAGGGGTCGGTTTGATTATGAATGAAAAAGCAAGACAACATCTCAAAGATCATGATTTTGTATCCCCCAGATTGTTGTAGGCTAGAATGAAGGTAGGAATCAGAAGATTATTTATCATAGCGTGCTACGCTTCAGTTGATAGCGATCCGAGAAAAGTCAAAGACGCCTTTTGGGGCACTCTAAATGATACTATAAGTACTGGCGATCATGTTGAAAGAACAATTCTGTTAGGAGATATGAACGGATGAGTCAGCGTCCAACTTCAGGATACAGATACAGGAAAGGTGCTAGGTAATTTTGGGAATCCAAGAAAAAATTATAACGGGGATAAATTAGTTAGCTCATGCTTAGAAAAGGTTTTTTATCAAACCTAAATGCTTAGGGCCTATTTATTACGAATACTTGGCTTCGACACAAAATGATCCACATTTACACCTGGTGTAAAAGGAAAAACCACAGTATCATTGACTTCGTTGTTTCGGATGAAAGACTAAGAGAACTAGCCAAAGATACAAGGGTCATGAGAGAAACCAAAAGTGCGAATAGGTATTTTGTAAATGGAAGTCGGGATCGCTCATATTATTTCAAGGTTTGAAGTTTGTATTTTGAAGGATACCTCAGTTATGATTGACCCAAAATCTGTTCTTTCTTCTCCTCAAGGTGGTGCGTTTCTTAATCTTCGAAAAATTGAGACAGAAATGCAACAAAAACTAAGACTAATTAGAAATGCGATTGAAAGAATTTAAATAATAAATAGAGAAAAACTTGGAATGTAAATTCAGGCTTCTTGAATAAAACAAGCATGGCAAAATTTACGATTGGTTTTTTATATAAAATACACAATATTTATTGAATTATTAGTTTTAGGATAGAAGGGTTGTAAGAGGTTCTGAATGTGGACCGGACATTACCTTTTAGTCTCAAAAATAAACTTTAGTCAAGAATGGAGAAGAAAGAGAACCAAAAAGACTAGAACATTTTTTTAGTTTTAGATTTAGATTTTTAGTTTTAGACTAGAACATTATTATAGGGGTAAAAACAGAAAAGTAAAAATACTATTTGAAATAAACAAGGATGAAATCAAAGCGGAATAAGAGAAGAAAATGGAATACGCTTTCGAAGGAAATAAGAAATTATTTTATTCGCAAGAGCGCTAGGAAATCAAAAAAGGAACTTGTAATTACAGAGTTAGGGTGAAATAGGGCGAAGTAAAAGACAGTCATGAGGACTATTACATGGAATTATTGGGAAGGATCTTGGTTGTTTATGATATTCATCGACAAGTGTCTAAGAATAACTCTTCTCGACGAAAAAGGTGATGATGAGGTCGGAGCATTATTGCGAAACGAACGTGTTATTTGAATAAAAAACACGAGAATTAAAAATTAATCTGAAAATGAATACCTCCTCTCCCCGGCTAGATCCGAGTGAGTTACAACTTTCCGCCAACAGTATTGGAAAATAAAATTTTGATAAGAACTGATATCTTGGGTAGATGCCCGCCTGTCTACCATATTTGGCCTTTATATTTTTTGGTTTCATGACTTTTGAGCCTTTTCATTTTGAGCCTCATGATTTCGCTTTTTAATATATTAGTCATAATATTTCGGGTTTTATTATGTTGTTAATAATATTTTGGACCTTATGATTTATGGCCTTATGGATTATAATTTGGATCTTAGGATTTTTGAATGGCGATTTGTCAAGTTATATTCAGAGGTAAATCGCGCCGAGAACAAGTATTCTATTGGCTGCAAGCTGGAAAAATCATCAACTATTTATAAAATTCATTCAAATAATTAACAAATATTTTTGCCTGGAAAAGTCTCCTAATAAATAAGGTCCTTTCTGCGTCATTAGCAGCCGATTTCGGAGAAAAAACATCTTTTCGTTGACAAGTTGTTAAGTTGTGAATTTTTTTATAAAATAACTGATAGGATAAAAAAGTACTAACTTCCAGTTGCACGAAAAAATGTGTGCATATAGGGTAAACCTACCGGTAGTTGGACAAATATCGTTTCCTCATGTTGAAATCCTTGTAGGCACTTATTTTTAACTTTTTCTAACAAAGATTATAATATTTGGACCCTCTATTTATTTATAAAGTTATTTCTGCTTTATATTTTAAAATAAAATTCTGTTCTTAAGAAAAAAATCTGCCCGCTGCACGGGCACATTCTCGTCGCGCGCCTCGCTCTCTGTACTTCCCCCATATTTGTTCACAGACCTTTTAAAGTTAAAGGTCAAAGCATCGACAACTGTAATTTCGTGATTGTGAATTCTCTTTTGTTAAAGCTCCTTCGGCTTTAACGAACACAAATGTATATTATATTTATTTCTGTACCTCAGCCTGGGAATGCTAATTCAGATATTGCAAAATGAAGTACAAATCTTATTTATCATGATAACTTTATTATTTGTTCCTTATTTTGCAATAAACTTTATCCTCAATTACCCTCAAAAATGTATTATTTCAATTTTATATTATTAAAATTCATAATATGCATTGATATTGAAACAAACGTATTTGCATTGTCTTGCTTCCATAATTAAAAAAAGTGCGCATCCTATGAAAAAACAATTTTCTTAATAAACATTTTATTGCAACTTGTGTCTTTATTTCCTATATTTAATTTGTTTATTTTATTTTCCAAGATTGAAACAAAAACTACGCATTCTATCAAAAAGTGATTGGTAAAAAATTTGTAGATTTTTTTTCAATGCACAATTTTTGTCAATTCATCTTTTTACGTACCTTGCGTCATTTTTCCAAAGATTTGATTGTTCTATTTTTAATGCTATTTTCTATAAATAAAACAAAAACTACGCATCTTATCAAGAAGAGATCAATAACAAAATTGTATATCCTTTTCATATGCACAATTTTGGATTCATTATCTTTTTCCACATCTTGCATAGTTTGCCCGCAAAATGGAATTTTTGATTTTTCACAATTTTTTTGTACGATCAAAATTTGAATTTTTTATTTTTCAGAAAATTCGGACAGTTGTTATAACAATATTTTAGGGTGTTCAAAAAGCAACGTTTTTCTTCTTTTGACATTTTTTTATATCGTGCGTTTTTTGACTTAAAATGTTCATTTTCGTTTATTTTTTGAAATTTTGTAAATGCTATAACTCCAGTAATTTTTGTTTTTTCGAAAACAAGCACTAGGCAAATTGCTCGTATTTATAAGTACTATCAACATCCGTACATACAATTTTTGTATCTAAAAAAAGTGGTCCTTAAATTTTAAAAATGCGCTTACTTTTGGAATTTTCATCCCAAATGGCTGGATAACGAACTTGACCTTCATTTTAGGACACTTGGAAGAGTGTACCAAAGCCTAATCCAATCGGGCAATTCTTTCGAGAGTTATCGTGCTGCAGAGTAAAGAGCTACATGCATTTATACACACATGCATATATACATATGCATACATACAGAGAGACACATTCGTGAAAACCTGTTTTTTGGGTTCAAAAAGTCTCAAAATGTGGACATTTGACAAAAACAGGGGTGGGCGGGGGGGGGCGAACAAAATTCACACAAATCTAATACCTTCTCTGAGAAGACACCGGTTGTCGGACAAGATTTTCAGTGCTTGGACAGCAAGTGTTGTAATCGTCGGAGAGTATTTTTATGTATCACAAACTTTCATTTAAAGCAAGTAGGCTCATTAGTACACTACTTAAAATACTTAAAGATATTTAATAAAAAATGTATTAATATTTTTATAATACATTTTTTATTAAATATATTTTTTTATTTTTTTTAAAATATCTTTACTTTGAGTATTTTAAGTAGTGTACTATTGAGCCTATTTGCTTTAAATAAAAGTTTGTGATACATAAAAATACTCTCCGACGATTACAACACATGCTGTCCAAGCACTGAAAATCTTGTGCGACAACCGGTGTCTTTTCAACTTTCTCCAGAAAACCTTTTTACATTCTCATCAGAGAAGGTATTAGTATTATTATTTATATAATATTTTTATAATATTAGTATAAGTCCTGTTTTTTTTTGTGCCCATAATACCTTAATATTCATTTGGACGAATAGGATTCTTCAATAGCATAGAATTATATTTTAATAACTTTAAAATATCTTAAACAGTTGCATTTATCGATTTCATTATAAATTTTCATGGATTCCTATTAAATTCATTATAATTGAATTAAATTGAACTGATTTAAAACTGCTTTAAATTGTATTTATTCGCTAAATTGATTCATTTTTCGATTCATTTTTCAATTCATTTGGAATTCAATGAATACGTATGTATCGAATTACCTTTGATTGTAATTTAACTCATTGAATTCTTTAATTCACCTGAATTCTCTTTAAGTTTAATCGAATCGAACTGAATTCCCTTTTTATTCAGTTTAATTCTGTTTGACTTATTCAAATTGTCTTGAGTTTACTTTTAATTCACTGACTAAAATTGATTAAATTCGCTAAACTGAAATCAGTTTAATGACCAAGAATGCACTTGAATTCACATGCACTGACATTTAAATATTTCGAAATCATGAAATTCACGAATTGACCCGAATTGACTTTCAATTCTGTTGAATTATTATTGGAACTTAATATAGATTTTCGAATCGACTCGAATTCTGTTTAAATGCATTTTCATGCACTTTTAATTATAAGATGCAGCCTTATTGAATTTTCGAATTGAATTACCTTCACTTAGATTCAGTGTTAAGTCGACTTGAATTAATGAAAATGAAGCGAGTTTACTTATACTTGAATTCGCAAGAATTCACAATTAATTTAGTGGAATTGTAGGTAGTCCTCCGCTGAAGTCAGTTTGAATTCACGTGTAATTCATTTCAAACTTAGTTTGAATTTACTTTTAGTTTCGAATTTATAGTTGAATCTAATTAATTTTCATTCAGTTTTAGTCAATGCAATCGACTGTTCATTCATTTAAATATATACTCGATTATCTAATATATTTATTGAAATTAATTAACATAAACTTGAATTCACTCTCTTGAAATGTCTTGATTTGACATACAATTTTTTTTAATCAGTTGAATGAACTTTCAGATTTACTCAAGTTATCTCACATTCATCCGTATTTTAATCAGTCAATCTAATTGAATTCTTGAATTCATTCGAATTCATTTTGAATTAACTTTAAAATCAGTAGCAATAAATTTAATAGAATTCAATAAATTGACAAGAATTTCATGAATTTTTCATTTCACATGAAATTCAGTGGATGCAATCGATTTTAATATGGCAAATTCTCTCTAATTTGAACTGTATTTATTGAATTTTTTGATTTACTCAAATTACTCCTTTAAATTCAGACGAATTGAATTGAATTCGCTTTGAAGTCAGTTTCGAACTCGATTTGAATTCGGTTTGATTTATTTAAATTCTCTTGAGTTTACGTTGAATTCGCTAACATGAATTAAAGTGAACTTAGTACAAATAATTCCTTCATTCCTTTTGCATTAGTGGAAAACGTTTTTTTAACTGTTTCATTTCAACCTTAATGCCTGTAATGCGAAAAAGAAACCATGTGATACGTGAATCACCATCAATTTGTGGATTTCCCCTTCAGGTATTTCCATAACCTTGACATGCGGAAACATCACTTATTATGCAAACCCAGCTGTAGACGAAAAAATAAAAAAAAACTATAACAAATATTAGGAAATTTCTCAAGAATTCCAGAATTCTGATAATTCCACTTCAATGTTTCCTCTAAGGATCCACGATATTATTTCTTAATTTTTATTTTTCATAATTATTATATACCTATTCTCAACCAATATAAAATTTGTTTTCTTCAAACTAACTTGAGGCTAAAAATATTTTAACAGGTATCTACTAACCGGGAAAATTATTGGTAAATTTAAATTTTGAAAAGTTTCAAGAGAATAGAAAAATTGTCTTATGATTTCTGGAAACATTTTTAATGCTTCTTCAATTTGAAAAATTGATTTTAAAAGAACATTTCGAACATTTTTAAAATTGTCAAAAAGAATCCGGAAATTTTAAAAGCAATTTTGCCAATTTTAAAAACATTTTAAGAAACATACCAATAATTTTAAAAGATATTTAGAAGGTTTAGAAATTTATGCGTAATTTCTAAAAAAAAATGTAGAAAAAATTGTAGAAAAAAATTGGAATTATTTAAAAAGACATTTTTATGGTTTAGAAGTTTTGAAAAGATTACAAAATAATTTAAAATTGGCTGTGGCTTTTTATGAATTTTGAGAGGTTGCAAGGAAACAACCCATTTTTTTAAGATTCCTGGGGAAATTATAAATGATTTTTTGTTTGAAAAATTTATTTTCAGACCTAAATTTCAAAAATTTCAAAAGATTTCTAAGAATTTCGCAAAAAAATATGAAAGATTGAGGCAATTTTCCTGCTTTGAAAGGTTTTTCCAAATTCTTCTCTCGGTCGAAATTTCACATTTTCGGTAAAAAATGCAAATGTTTGGAATTGTTTGGGCTGGACTATTCATCACGATAATTCGGGACTCCCAACCAAGCTTGTGAAAAATATTGGACGGGACACTTTGTTTAAAATTTGAAAATATTTACAAAATTTTTAATCAAAATATAAGTCTTTGAAAATTTTGAAAAAAAATCGGTGCTTTCTAAGAATTTTGAGAGGTTTCAAGAAAACAACAAATTGTTTTATGATTCTCGGGGAAATTATGAATGATTTTATTCTTTGGAAAATTAATTTTTAAACAAAAATTCCAAAAATTTCAAAAGATTTCTAAAAATATCGAGGAAAAAGCTGGTGCAATTGCAGAATAGGGGCGTCACCTCTGTTTTGGCTAGAAAAAAAATTGTTTTTGGCAAAAATTTATTAGAATCCTCAATTGAACGATAAATGAAGCGATTTGACGAGGCAAAAGTTTAAAATTATTGTTAATTTTATTGATGCGATATCTCAAATATGGGTTGAATATGTTGAATATGTCGAATCTCAAATTTCTTTAGCTTAAATCAAAGAAACATGCTATTTTTTTTTCGAAACAAAATTTTTTAGTGATGTTTCGAGTGTTGAAAAATTGTCAGTTTTACGTTTTTTTAGCCATTTTGACGACTTATGACTCCATTTTTTTAAAATAATAGCATGTTTCTTTGATTCAAGCTGAAGAAATTTCAGGTTCGAAATATTCAACTTTTTTCAAAATGTGTGCATAGTACTCAATAAAAAAAAACATGTTTTTAAGCCATTTTCAAAAAATTCTGAATTGAGCAAAAATGTTTTCTTATGTATAATTTTTTATTATTATTCACTAGCATAAACTGTACATAGGAGCAATTCGTCATAATTTTTGAAGCAACAGGGAAATTCTTTGGAATTTTCAAAAATTTGGAATTTCAAATAAAAAAAAGAGAACAGAAAATATTAACCGATTTCAAAAATTTGCTTACTCCTTTCGGATTTCAGCCTACAAATTTGTTTCTCTCAGTTCAAACGATTCGATTAATTTGATCATTTTCACATTGCTCTATTGTTTTACCCATTTTTTAATTAATTATATATATATATATATATTAATTTATTTATATAAGTTCCTACATTTAAAAGAGTTATTAATTGTAACAATGAATCATTAGGCAAGATATATTTTCAAAACATCTCTATCATCACTGACTACCAATTCGCGGCCTATTCGAGAATGCTGACTTCAACGATCTTTTTTTTTTAGTTTTTTTTAATAACACATTAAGAAAGAGAGATTAAATGAAAAACTCAATTATAAAGCAAAATATTGTCGAAACATCCCTGTAAATACTGATTAACAATTCGTCGCCTATTCTAAAATGATAACGTAAATGAGTTCAATGACCCCTTTGTTTACCATACCAAGAAGGCGAATCTCCCATTCAAATCGGGTTTTCCAACTGCCCATCTGGAACTTTTGTGCCATTTTTAAATCACCGAATGATTCTTTCAGTATTTTAGAGCAAGATTTTAAAAATTATCCCTCAGCGAAACATTCGTTGAGTTTAGCAATTTCTAATGCGATTCTGTTAGAAGCTAAATGACACTGTCGAGCACTTTTTTGGCTGCCGACTCTTTTTTGCCTTCAACCAAGAATCTTGGTTGAAAATTCATCTCTTTGGTAAAAAATTCAATTACTTGCATGGAAATAATTTTTGTTTTGTTCAAAAATCCATACTCACGGATTGAAAATTCAATTTTTTGGTTAAGAATTCAACTATTTTGTTGAAAAACCGTCTTTTTGGATGAATTTAACTCTTTTTTATTTAGAATAAAAAAATTTTCAGTTGAAATATCTACTATTACATTTTTCGTTGAGAATTCATGTTTTTAGTTGAAAAGTCAACTATTTGGTTAAAAGTTGAACTACTTTGTTAAAAATTAATATTTTTGCATGCAGGTACATCATTTTAATTGAAAATTCATCTTTTTCGGGAGAAAATTAATCTATTATGGTGAAAAATCAACTACTGGGTTTAAAATGATTTTTTAAATTCCTACTACTTTGTAGAAAATTCTTCTTTTTCAAAAATAATTTAAAATTTGAAAAGTTTAAAACAAAATGTTGTCTCCTGAAAATTTTTAAACAAAATTTAGAAGCATTTGAGGAATTTTGAAAGGTTTCAAAAGAATGAAAACGATTTTTTCAGATTCATACGAAAATTTCGTATGAATTTTTATTTTAATCCTAAAGTTTCACAAAAGAATATAAAAGATTTTAAAGCAAAATTTTAGAAAAATTAAAATGAAAGTTTAAGAGAAAAAGGAGAAAAGAAGTTTTGAAAATACTCAAAAATAATTCAAAACTTGTAAATGTTTCAAAAAATTTAAGACAAAATGTAGATTATTGAAGATTTCGAACAAAAAATTAAGGTATAGTTAATTAATTTTGTTTTATTACCGACTGATTAATTATTGATGAGTTATTACAAAAAAACCATTGTAAATATTATTGATTTTAATACGAAGTGAATTTTACATGAACTATTTCATAAACGCATAAACCTAATTATAATTAAACTTTCATAGTAAAAGATTTTTATTATTATTTCTTTGTCAGTATTCTTCAATAATTAACCATTAACTGATCGCTCATACCAGATCCCTTAAAAATTATATTAGAAGACAACCTATTCCAAGAAACCTAGTTTCCATAGTGTCTAAATCTGTCGAGAAGAATTTCTTCGGAATAACAAATTAAATATGATTTCTTTTATACACATTCCAAAGAGTTGAAATTTACATTCTCACTACATGTATGAAAACCCTAAGACTTATCCTCTTATAAAAATTATAACATTTTGTAGGCTTTACCCTTTCCAGACAATATAATCAAAAAAAGAAGACTATTTTTCTTCAATTACGGTTGAATGTTGTCTAAAATCCAGGTAAGGTATTCAGAAATTTGCGTGTAAACTGCAGGGGTAGCAGATTCTCCACAATGTTTTGCCCCAAACGAGACAACACCGATTAAATAATATCTAGGAGGTCCTTCGAGAGCTTCCACTTTCATAAGCGGTCCTCCACTATCTCCTCCACAGGAATCATGGCCAACTTTTCCTCCAACACACATTTGTCCTTCACCGATGTCCGCATAATTCTTGAAGGATTTTCTGCATTTCTCCAAATCAACAATCGGTAGTTTAATTGTTAGAAGTGTTACACTCGGCTTTGGATTATCTGAAGAATAAAATATTGTGATAATTCCTTGAAATTAAGATCTTATTTCACATATAAATTAGAACGATTTTCAATATAAACATTTTTTCAATTACAATACGAATTTCAAGAAAACTTTGAATAACTTTCTTTCAGAGGGCATACCAAAAATAATAGTAGTAAGCTAATTATACGTACTGATGTCATATATTCCCCAACCAGCAACCTCAGCCGTATTTCCAACAAAATCCTTCGTCAGTAGTTCATCTCTGACCATGCAAATGGGTCTTACGTTCTCTATAAGTGAATTATAATATTACAATCAGTGATTGACATTAAGATGTTTCAAACGACTCCGGTTTTCTCCA
Organism: Andricus quercusramuli; assembly: GCA_932178445.1. Lineage (NCBI taxonomy): Eukaryota > Metazoa > Arthropoda > Insecta > Hymenoptera > Cynipidae > Andricus > Andricus quercusramuli. Next base: position 430,356 of record CAKNXH010000598.1, read on the forward strand.
CATCCATAATACTTCTACAAGGGTGAATTGTCTAATGTAATATTTTTACCACATAATTTAAAGGAAATTATACCGGCCTTGGTATAGAGCTTTTTCTGGTAAATGTTCTTGTTTTTTTTTGTAATTGAAAATTGCAGTTTTTTCGCGCCTGTAAAATGAAACACTACGGCTATTGTCTATACCTGGCTGCAGTCACCCGGTCTACCCTGGCGAAAGTATCGGATAGGAATTCCTTCCGAACCAATCCGAATCATTCCCGATCTGTATCTAAATCAGTCCGAGTCAATTCGAACCAATCCGAAAAAAGTTCTGCATTTTGTTTGACCCAAATAGTTTAAAAATTAATCCGTCTCGATCCGGTTCAATCCGAACTAAAAAACGAATCAATCCGAACCAATCCGCACCAAAGTTTTAATCCAAATGAATCCGCACTCGGATTGATATGCACTGAATTTTCACTCCGAATGGATCCGAGTTCGGATTGAGTTGGATTCATTCGGATTGAAAATCGTTTTAGGTCAATCCGAGTTCGGATTCATTCGGATTAAAAATTTGGTTCGGATTTATTCAGATTGAAAGTTCGGATTGAACCGGACTGAGTTGGATTAATTTTTGACCGATTTGGATCGAACGAAATGTAGAAATTTTTTCAGATTGGTTCGAATTAACTCGGATTGTTCCTGATACAGATGCCGGAATTATTCGGCTGACTTCGGATTGGTTCGGAAGGAATTTCTATCCGACACTTTCGCCAGGGTAGCCCTCCTTCAAATATCCTATAGATCCATATAGAATTTCTATGAGTTTCTATAAGTTTCCGGTGGTTTTGAAATGGTAGTGCCACTTAGGGAGATTTAGCCACATAGAAAATCTGTACGGATCTATATGGATGTTGAAATATTGTATTATATACGGAATTCCAAACAGAACTTGAAATAGTTTCTATATGTAATTCCAAAAAGAACCCCTGTTTCTGTAAGTATCTATACGGATGTTCCAAATACGATTTTTCAGAAATCGCGCTATTTCCCGACCTCTATACGGATCTATATGGATTTTACCAATATGTAATCTATATGGAATTCCAAACAGAAATTCTACTAGTTTCTATATGGAGATTCCTTACAGGATTTTTAAGACATCTCGCTATGTCCCGACCTCTATACGTATCTATATGGATTTTACCAATATGTAATCTACATGGAATTTTAAACAGAAATTCTACCAGTTTTTATATGAAGATTTCTTACAGGATTTTTAAGACATCTCGCTATGTCCCGACCTCTATACAAATTTACACAAATGTATTCTATATGGAATTCCAAACAGTAATTCTAACAGGTTCTATATGTATATTCCGGTCTATAAGGGCCAATGAGTCAATCTCCAAAACTAATTGAAAATACCACTAGAAATCCATAGAAACCAGCTCAGCTACCTATGGTAATTCCGTATAGATCCATATAGACCCCAGGGTCTATGACGACCAATAAGCTATTCCTTCGAATCAAGTAAAAATACCACCAGAAACTCATACAAACCAGATCAGCGGCTGTTAGTAATTACGTATAGATCCATATAAATCCAGGGGTCTATAAGGGCCAATAAGGCACTCCCCAAAACAAAGTGAAAATACCACCAGAAACCCATAAAAAACCACATCAGCTACCAAGAGTAATTCCGTAAAGACCCATATAGACCCTAGGGTCTATGGGGACCAATAAGGCATTCCCTCGAATCAAGTAAGCATACAACCAGAAACTCATAGAAACCAGCTCAGCTACTAATGGTAATGCCGTATAGATCCATATAGACCCAGGTGTCTATAAGGGCCAAATAGGCATTCTCCAAAGCTAAGTGGAAATACCACCAGAAACATATATATTAATACCCTCGGCGGCTGTAGGTAATTCCATATAGATCCATATAGAAATGCACCCCGAGTAAAAATCATAAGTATGGGAGTGATCAATCATTGACTTTCCAAAGTATAAAAAATGTATGGTTAATGAGACGATCCCATACTTCAAGTATATTGAAATAGTATAGATAAAGTATATCTGAAGTATAGCTGAAGTATAGCTGAAGTATGGGATATACTTCATCTGTACTTGAGTATAGCTGAAGTATGGGATGTACTTCATCTATACTTAAGTATAGCTGAAGTACAGATTATATTTCATTTATACCTAAGTATGGCAAAAGTATCGGACATAGAGTTGCATTCATTTGTTCTTCAAGATATCCTAGCAACGTGATAAAACACAATGTATCATAAATGACAGCTCGTCTAAAAATTTCAAAAGTTCGCGATTCAAATTGATTTCGTAAGTCAACTATACTTTGAATATTGTTTGCGAGGATATACAATATTCAAAGGATATAACGGACTACTTATATGACTCTTATGTCATATATATTGGTAAGAGATCCAGAATCTTTGATTCCTAAACATAATATTAATAGCATTTTACTTATTTCAGCATTTCCAAACAATATCCTTTGACATTATGAAAATCATGATTCTGGATCTCTATTTTCATGTACTTCAGATAACTGATTATCTCTCATCAGCAACGATACGGTTATACCTACTATAGCCATACTTTTCCTATACTTTAGACATGATCTATATACTTGAGCTATACTTAAGAGATATACTTCAGCTATACTTTGACTGAACATCAGCTATACTTGATCTATACTTCAGTTATACTGCAGCTATACTTCTCAGATATACTTAAAAAATACTTCCCCTATACTTCAAATATACATTATTATACTTCAGCTATATTTGACCTATACATTCACTATACTTCATTCAAACATACATGAAGTATGGGATCGTCTCAAATGCCATACTTTTACTATACTATCTGAGAGACCACTCCCATACGATTTCATAGATGTTTTCCTAGATCAATCCCATACCAAAATTTTTTTACCCGGGACGTTCTATACGCATCTGGTAGCAGTTTTTCGTGACAATAACCGACTTTTTCCACATAGACTTTTTTTCTATATGGTTCTATAAGTCCTTTCGTGGAGGGAGTTCCAATACTCACAAAAATCTCCATAATGTAATAATATAGCATAATACAATAATAATAATGAATAATAATATGTAATAATAGTTTTTTAATGGAATATAATATAATATCCTCCTTAACTAGTGCTGGCAAGGAACTTTTCATTAGTGATCAGTGATCACTATAACTACTGAAAGTGGGTATCGGGAGGCAAAAAAAGTTTACTCCAATAATAATTATTGAGTAACATCAAACTGTCTGATGTCCACTCAAGTATTTATTCAGTGAAATAAGATAAGTCAGTTTTGAGGTTAGAGCTTGAGTTCAACAGCCTGCAGAAGAAAAGTTAAAAAAATAAAAGTACACAAATTCTTCAGAAAACTTTAAGAAATATTAGACAAATAAAAAAGAAGTTTCCAATTTATCATTAGCACTAAGAAGGATATTATATCATATAGCATTACAAAATTATTATCACATGTTCTTATCCGAAAGCTTGCATGAAAAAATGCATGGACGTGAAGGTAACTAGAGTAGTATGCCAGGACAGAAAAGTGTGGCGACAAATAGTTTGTAAACAGAGTAACATTGGAGTGAATAACGCCTGAAAGAAAGACCTTGGATACTAATGGGCCCAAGTGGGGAACCACACATAACAACTTTGTGAAGCTCTTCACTTTGGGGTGATCGCTAGAAAGATTGATCAGCAACCTGGGTCGGAGCAGTGTTGCGGAATGAACGTGTCATTTGAATAAATAACACGAGAATTCCAGATCAATCTAAAATATCTATACGTAACACCTACATATCCATCTACCTTATACCTATATACCCACTTACACACTACTATTTTCCAACCGAGCAAGTCACGCCTACCCCGAAAGGAAAATGGCTTAATGTTATAATAATAATAATATTATTATTATTTATTTACACCGATTTTTGTATGTATTGTAACTAGACCGGGTGTTTGCAGCCAGGCATACACAATAGCCTGAGTGTTGTATTTTACAGGTGCAAAAAACACTAAATTGTCAATTAGAAAAAAAAACAGCAACGAGAACATTTTCCGGAAAAAGCTCTGTCGAGGCAGTACAGTTATCTTCAGATTATGTAGTAAAATATTACAATCAACACTGCCGGTGACGGGTTGCTGTTCCCAGGCGCATAAAATGCAGCATATGTTCAATTAATTTAAAAAAATCAACAACCAGATCATTTTTCGAAAAAGGGGCCTAAGCGGGCTTGTATTTAGCCGTTTAGTTTTTGTGGTTAAAGTATTGCATCAAACAGTTCATCCTTGTAGGTGAAAAGTTGTCATTTGTAATACATGGACTAGAAATGAAACCATGTAACGCTTCATCCATAACGTTACATTTTTTAGTAGCGGCAACAGTAACGCCTTGCTTATTTTAACAGCAAGGGTAACGTTAACGCGTTACAATTTTTGTGTAACTGTAATGCAAAATAACCTACGTTACCAGGCTGTCTATTCAACTCACAGAAAAAATTTTTCTGATAATTGCAGGTGAATTGCATTTGAATAATAATTCCACCACTCAAAAAAATGTCTGGTTAAGTCAACCAGAATTCTAGTTAAATATGCCCTTACTATTTTTTCTGGTTAGACTAATAAGAATTATGGTTGAATTAACCGAAATTCCGTTTAAATTAACCAGAAATTCTGATTAAAATAACGAAAATTCTGATTACTTTAACCAGAAAAAATAGTAAGGCGTTATTTAACCAGAATTCTGGTTGATTTAACCAGCATTTATTTAATCTTCTTATGCTTGAAATTCAGCGCGTATTTACAGTAGTGTAGTTCTGAAAGAAAACGTGGTCTAGCTGTATTTTCCATAAGCTACGTTACAAATTTGAGAAAGAGGGGGGCTAGAAATTAAGGTTGGTAGCAAGAGTGGTGGGAGGGGGGTATGAGTGGAAATAACGTTAAATAACATTTAGAACTTAAACCCAGTAAGAAAGACCAACTATATTCTTGAGTAAAAGTTATTTTTTTTATAGAAAAGGCTACAATTATATTTTTGGTTAGAAATTCATCACGTTTGATTAAAAATGCTACTATTTGCTTGAAAATGTAATCACTTTGTTTAGAATGTAACCATATTGTTGAAAACTCACTTTTTTATCGAAAATTCAACTGCCTTGTTAAAAATTCATTTTTTTTTTATTTGAAGGTTCATTGCTTTGGTTAAAAATTTAACTATTTTGATGAAAATTCGTTCCATGTATGGTTGATGATAAATTTTTTAAACTGAAAATTAAATTATTCCATTTTTGGTGGAAAATTTATCCTTTTTAGTTGAAAGTTCAAATTTTTGGTTGAAAATTGATGTACTTTGTTGAAAATTCGTATTTCTCGGTAGAAATTTAATCTTTTTTGTTGAGATTGATCGTTTTTGGTTAAAAATGCAATTGCTTGGTTGAAATGTCAACTGTTACATGCTTCGTCGAGAATTCATCTTTTTTGGTTGAAAAGTCGATTATTTGACTTAAAGTTGAATTGCTTTATAAAAAAATATTTGTTTTTCATTAAGGATTCATAATTATATTTGAAAATTAAAATATTTGCTTTTGAATGAACGTTTATGTCAAAAATGGTACTGTTGTGTAGAAATTTTATTTTTTGGCTTGAAAATTAAACATTTTGGTAAACGAAGCTATCCGGTTGAAAATTAACCTCTTTGGTTGAAAAATTATATTTTTGTGCTGAAAATTCATCTCTTTGTATAGAAAATCTTTTTTGGTTGAGAATTCAAAACTATTTTGTTGAAAATCCATGTTTCGGCTTGAAATCTCAGGAATTTAAAGTGTCAACGGCTACGTTAATTTCGGGGAAGGCGGCGGTAGGAGGAATAAAAAAACCCAAAATTGGTAACGTAGTTTATGGACGGCCCATAACAGGGAACATTTTCCGTGTGGCAAAAGAGTGGCTAGGCCCCGCCAGGACTTCAAATTATAATATATATTTTTTCTAGGTAAGGAGAAACCCTGTTAAAACAGGGGAAATAAGAAAATATTTCAGGAGATCAGGAAAATATAGTTTCTGAACTAAAAATGATGAAAAAATTCTGAAAGACTTTAAGGCAATTTTTCTATTTTAAAAGATTGTTCCTAATTTTAGGAATAGTTTAAGTCAGTTCAATAGATTTTAAAATTCTTCTCTTGGTAGAAATTTCCCCTTTTCTTTTGAATATACAATTGTGTGGTTGATAATTAATTCATTGGTTTGGTGATACAACTATTTCCTTGAATATTCGCCTTTCCTGTTTGAATTCAACTATTACTTGTTAAAAATTAATTTTTTTTAGCATTAAACTATTTTGTTGGATTTTTTTTTAAATTTCATTTTTTTAAATAAACATTTAACTATTCTAGTTTTGGTTGAAAATAGCTCTTTTCTGTTCCGTCGACCTGTAGCATACAATATTCTACTGATTCGTCTAAAAATTTCAGGATAAATTAAATAGATAAAACTCCAGTACCATTAAAATAAATGTTAATAATCATTTTGCTTCCTCATAGAGGATGATTTCAAATGGTAAACAATTTGAAAAAAAACGTTCCTCAATTGAAAAATGTGTAATACAATGTTATGAAGGGAAATTCGGAGGACTTATTTTCGCCATTTCTAAAAATATATACACTATTTTTTTAGCACTATAGAATATTTTTAAAATGTGGTTTTTATATTAAAACTTTCTTTGTTAAAATAATTCAAAGTAAATGCAAGAATATTAAACAATTTTTGATTGAAGCTTTCGAAATTTTAAATAAAGATTTTCAAAAACAATAATTTTATATTTTCACCATATTGCATGTCGAAGAATTGAAGAAATTCATAATTTTAAATAGTGGAGTTTGAAATAAAAAAAACTCGAAATCAATATGTGCCTTTTTTAAAGCATAGACTTATTTGAATATATATGAAAATTGAAGCTTAGGAAGTTGCAGAGTTATTTGAGATTTAAAACCTACAATATCAAAAATGTTCAAATCTGATTCATTCAAAAGTCAACAACTAAAATAATCAAAAGATGAATAATTTTGTTCAAAATTTTCAGAAATGACCAGCTTTTAATTTCGAGAATATGAATTTTCTACAGTTTAAAGCAGAAAATGTAAAAAAAATGTAAGTAAAATTCTTTCAAACTTAAAATGTCCAGATTTCAGGAACCTAATTCGACTTGGTCGATATTGGAAAAAAATTATTAAACACATAATTTTTTTAAATTGTCATATATAAAGCATTGAAGATGAGGAAAAATCTAAATTTGAAGTATTCAAATTAAAATGTTTACATTAAAGCACACAAAAATAAATAATACTGAATTATTAGCATAAAAAATCAAACAATTTGAAATAGTATCATTACAAATTTGAAAGGAGCAAAATTGAAATTTAAAAATCAGGACCTTCTATAAAAAGTGGTTTTTCAATAAAAAATATTTGGTATCGAAAATGCAGAAAGAAAAACCAAAAACTGTAGTGTTTAGAGTGCATACATTCAAATATGACTCATTCAAAATAAAAATAAATAAAATGAATGAACGATTTTATATCTTTAAAGCGATTATAATTGAAAAGTTCTAAATTTCAAGCATATCAATTTCCCACAATTTAGAGCAGAAATGGTTATAAATGTAAAAATTACAGATATTCAAATTTTAAAATATTCTTTAATTTTAATTCGTCAGAATCAACTATCTTAAATTTCAAAAGTATATGATTTAAAAATATTATATTTAAAAGCACTCAACATTAAACATGTTTGAAAGTTTAATATTAAAAAATGTTAAATATAAAAGATTCAAATTTAAATTTAAACTAACAGTTTTAATTATTGCAGTCTTAAGAAACGAAGAATTTCAATTGTTATTTCCGCTTACCATTGAAGACAACAGGCTTATTCAATCTGATAATTGCTATATCATTCTTAAAGGGATTTTTGTTATAATCCTTGTGAACGGTGATATTTTCTGGCGTAAAATCTTGAACAGGTTCAGCACAGTATCCATTTTCACAATCAGGATTTGTATCTGAATTGTGCTCTCCTAGTCGAATACCACCTACTGTAAGCCTACAATCAATCATTGATACCAGAATTTACACAATCTGTCTCCATAAAAATTTCGTTTTATAGCTTCAAATTCAATTTGAAAAAATAATTATTCCATAGTTAAATCTCAAAACTAATCGTGAAATTCAGATACGTACTTTGCAGGTAATTCTGAAACACAATGTGCGGCAGTAATTACATACAATTTATTAATCAAAGTAGCACCGCATCTATAATTAAGCTTTGAATTTGATCCAGACGTGTATCCAATTTGTGCGATCCAAGGATAAGCTCCCAAAGATGCATTTTTCCCTCCAATTATTCGATCTGAATTAGATGTGCCACATGTTTCCTGATCAAGAAGTTTCCAATTTGGATGTGCCATTACATCAGCTAATATCATATAATTCGTTTCAATATTTGAAAAAATGCAAAAGAAAAGAAACGGAACACCTCAAACACTCAGAAACAAATTTCACCTGATTTTGCACTCGATTCCACCCCAAAGACAAAAGTCCAGAAAAAAATTGGACAGAGCCAAGACGAAAAGTACATTCTACCTAAATTAAAATTTAAAAAAAAACTCAAAATTAATAATAGAGGAAGAGAAATCGTTAATCAAAATAATTTACCTTTCTTTGTTTAATTTCCAGAAGCTAAAGAAGAAATTAAACCTCCTTATTCTCGAACTTATTCTCGAACGCACTTGATGTAAATTTGAATGTCACCTTATCTCCGTAGCTAAAGAACAATAACGTTCTGGCCTCAGTGAGCAATGCATCTTAGGAATAAATCTATTCCCGAGACATAATTGATTACGGCTTATAGTATGGCATTAAACTTCTAGAGATTTATCGATACGAGTGCAAAATCTTTTTACAGGTGAGATTTACCTTATTAAAAATTCCAATTCATTAGCAGATCCAATTAAATAATTGATATTCCAGGGTGTCTACCCCACCTGCAAAACCTGGAATTGCCAGGGAATTGTTTCGAGAGCGTGTTTAATTTTTTTTTCCAATGTAAAATTGAATAACAATGATGCTTCATTTGTAAAAGTAGCTTCGTATTACTGTTTATAACTATTTTTTTGATTTTTTTTCGGTTTGAGATTAATTTTTTTTAAATAAAAATATAAATGGTCTATTTTTGGTTGGAAATTGATAGTCTTTACTTGAAAATTCAAGTATCTGGTTGGAAATTCATGTATTTTGTTGAAAATTCGTTCTTCTTGGTAGAAAATTAATCCTTTTGGTTGAAAAATCGTCTTTTTGCTTGAACATTCAACAGTTCATTTGCTCTTTTTCTCTCAAACGACTGAAAAATCTTTCTTAGTTAAAAAGTCGTCTTTTTTGGTTGAATTAATCTGTTTTTTATTAAAAATGAAAACATTTTTTGGTTGAAATATTTTTATTGAAAATTCATCCGTTTGGTTGCAAAATGAGCTATCTTGTTGGTTACAAATTATTTTCTCAAATTGAAAATGTAACTATTCCAGTTAAGTATTTCATTATTTTAGTTCGAAAGGATAAAGTTCTGAATAGCTAAATTATTCTTCTTTATTCGCCAAACTCCGTATAAGTATGTATTTTCAAATTAGAGCTTTTGAAATCAAGAAATTATGAATAATTTTTAACTGAAACGTTTGAAATTGAGAAATTTCCAATTAAAGGTTTTGAAAAAGAATAATTGTATATTTCCACCATATTTAATGTTGAAGAATTAAAGAAATTCATCATTTTATATAGTGGAGACTGAAGTAAAAATAATCGGTCGATATTGAAAAATATTTTGTAAATACATATAATTTTTTCTAATTGTCATATTCAAAGTATTAGAAATTAGAAAAAATCTAAATTTGAAGTATTCAAATCAAAATTTTTACATTAAAGCGTACAAAAGTTAATAATACAGAATTATAAGCATGAAAAATTAAACAATTTGATATAGTATCATTGAAAATTTGAAAGCAGCAAAATTAAGATTTCAAAATTAAGATGTTTCATAAGAAGTGACTTTTCAATTAAAAATATTTAATATCGAAAAATAAGAAGGAGAAACAGAAAATTCTAGCGTTTAAAGTGCATAAATTTCAAACATGACTTTTTCAAAAGTAAACAATAAAACAAAATAATCGAACGATTCTTATCGTTGAAGCGTTCATAATTGACAAGTTTTAAACTTCTATACATTTATCGCAACTTGAAGCACGAATGGTTAAATATGCGAAAATTAAAGATATTTCAGTTTCAAAATATTCAAGGTTAAATTATTTCAATTTTAATTCGTCAAAATGAACAATCTTACATTTCAAACCCATATCAATTAAAAATATATTAGATTCAAAATTGGACAAGATCTAAATCTGAGGTTAAGAATTGCACAATTAGAAGTTTCAATAGGTTGAAAATATTATATTTAAAAGCACTCGACATTGATATTTTTAAAAATTTTATAAACAAATATTTCAAATATTGTTGATTCAAGTTTGAACTAGTTTTTACTTAAAATCGTTAAAAACTCAATTTTGAATTAAAACTGAAGCATTGAAAATAGAAAATTTTCAATCTGAAAGTATTGAAAATTCTCATATATTTAAAATTGAAAAATGCAGCTGGGAAACCTTAAAAATTGTACAACTGAAAATTGAAACATAAGCAGTTGAAGAATTATTTGAGATTTAAAACTTAAAAAATTAAGCTATTTCACGTCTGACTCATTCAGCGGATTCTGTTTGAAAAGGTCAGAAATTACCAGTTTTCAATTTCTGGCATATGAATTTTCCACAATTTAAAGCAGGAAATGTAAAAAAATTAAGAATATGAATAAACAAAAACTTTGCAATCAAAAAAGATCTACAAATTTGTTATTAATCAATTTTTGATAGAACGCTTAGTTTTTGTTTTATTCGTAAAAAACAACATTAAAAATGAAAAAAGTTAAATTTTTGGACAAACGACACAAACTACGAAAAAAGTAATAAAAAAAAATTAGTGGGCCCAAAAAAGGTCTACAAATTTATTACTTATCATTTTTTGATAGGATGCGTGGTTTTCATTTTAATTGGGGAAAATAACAATGAAAATAAAAATTAACACGTTACAATTTGCGGGGTATAATTTTTCATATACGGAGTCATTCAAGTATTTTGCATTTTCTTAAACAAACGACACGGAATACGTATACAATTTCGCGAGTTGATTATACACCATATTTTGAGGCGATTTATATGTTTATAATATTATAATTTATAAATATTCGCGCCAGGAACTGCGAGATTTTTTTTGTAGTTTATTGCGAATAATTACTGTACGTTGATTCCCGCTGAAATCACGTAAAACGCGGGATCAATGGAATTTTCGCATTGGGCAATAAATTGTTCTCGCAAAAATCAGGAAAAGCGCGGTTAAAATAAAATTATGTCATTGGTTAATAAAGCGTTACCGCCAAAATCACGAATAGCGCGGTTAAAATAGAATTTTGTAATTGGAGAATAAATTGTTACCGCTGAAATCAAGAGAGGTGCGATATAATAGAATTGTGACATTGGATAATAAATCGTCGCATGATGATCGGTAATTGAAATGGGCGGAGCCTATAGCGTTCCTGGTTCACGAAAGCGAAGCCACTACTCATTAGTATTCAAAACTGTTCTGAAGGTACGAGACATTCTCGCAAAATTATAATCAGCACCACGCAGGGTTGAGCTGTGGCTTGCGTCAGACCAGGTATCTATTGTTATCTTATAAAAAAGAAGTTCGATGAGGTGTTCTTAATCTGTAATCGTGAATTTAGACTGAGACGTTCGTTTTTTCTTAAATTGTGTTGCAGTGTGGTGCTATTTTTGTACTTGGCAATTTGCTTATTTTTGTCCACTACTCTAACTTTACATATGATCGTCTGGTCATCATAAATGTAATCGAAGCCATTTCACAATCTCCAACTGGTTCAAATTCATCTGTGGAGCCATTTAACTCACAATATTCACAATATTCCGGCCGATATTGGTACTGTGGAATCATTTCCCAACTGGGATAATTTTCTAGCGAGAACGACGCCACCATTGCGACTTTCCTCACCGCCAATCTCAACCTAATCGTCTTTACAAAAATACTATAATGGATTAGTACCTATTTTAATTGCAAACGATCATTCACATCTTTTGAATTTTTATTATTTCGTGCCGTCTTTGACTTTGATCATTTTACCTGATTTCAATGTTATGAAATTCCGTTATATAATTGTGTGTGTGTGGGTATGATGTTTTCCTCGTTACGTATTTAATTTTAATTTGATGTTATCGTATACACTCGTATTTATTTGTGATATTCAAAATAAATCCTCTATGACTCTACTTTGATGAATCATGCTTTCTTATTTCAACTTGATGCTGATTTAAATTATTTTTGGGGAGATTTTGATAAAATTTTGGAATAAGTAAATTTATTGAAAATTAAAACTAGATTATGTATTTTAAAGACAATGGAAAACTAATGTGAAATAAAGTAAAAAGAAGGAAATATAGTAACGATAAAAAATAATCCGTTACCATTTCTTTTTCAGTCCTTGTTAATAGCTAAATGTGTAAAAATAGTGAATTCCTTCCTAAAATCCATATATTTGAAAAATAATTTTACAAACAATATATTGTAATACCGACATTATTGAGCCTGCGGAAAATTCAGAAAAATTAAACATAAACGCGATAGAAGGAGACGAATCCTGCGATTATGAAATTGTAACGTCATTATCCGTCTTGCCCGTTTGTCGTGAGGGCTTAATTTTGAATCGATTGTGGTGCGCTACGATAAGAGGGGACAAAGAAGTTCCCTCTTTTTGAATCTAGATCGAAGATCTCCTGGTCCTGTAATCATCATCGCTGATGGAAGCCTAAACGTCTACGACGATATCTCCGTTCTCGCTGCGTTCACCAGGATAACAATTAGTATCTATCGAAATTACCCAGGAAAAGCAAGATACAATCTCCCTATTTCGGGAGCGATTACCGTGAATACTTGTGCGCATCTTTATGTAATAAATTTATTTGGGATCTCTTCGAATATCTTAGACGAGTAAAGAGCCGAAGTATTGTACGGCCAAATTCGAGCAAAGTTTATTTTAGTGATTTCGGACGTCATCCGTCGACGAATTTTAAAGTGACTCACATTGTATTCTATAAAACGAGCTTAGAGATAATAAATTATTATATTCCAGTACAATTTTGCTACCTAATGGCACCCAACGAATTGTAAATTAAAAAATATACGCAAACTCTAAAAAACTAAAAACTGAGAATTAAATCAAGTTTAAAATGAATGGTAGAACGGTACAATCGCTGCCCTTATTGGCAAGAGCAAGAAGTACGTCAAATGTACGTAGTGAAAATAGTCTGGACGTTGAAATGCGACAACTTGAAGTCGAGGGTCTCCGCTTTGAATTGCAAAAGATTAAAATTAATTCTCAGGCAAAATCCTTCATCGCACCAATCTAATTGCCATGTCCAAAGTTTAAAAATGAAAATGTCGATAATACTCGGGAGTTTATAAATAAATTAGAAACTTATCTCAATCTCAGAAATTTACCGGGTGAATACGAACAAATAATTATTGAAAACGCGTTGGATGGTCGAGCGAAAATCTGGTATAACGCTAAGACGCTAAGACGCGTAAACATCTCGAAAATGATGGTGCTGTATTAGAATATTATTACAAACAAATCGCTGGGGCAAACAAGTTCGACCCCCCAATGTCAGATTACGAAACAAATTACTACATAGTGAGACAGTTTGCTGATCAAATTCAATTTTCATTAACCGGAGTGGATTTAAATCAAAATAAAAATGTGTCGCAAGCTCTGATGAGAATAGATGAAATTATTAAAAATCGGGAAAAAAGAAAACAGTATAATCCAAGACATGATATAATAGGTCAGAATTCAAGAAATCACGAAAACGATTCCAGAAGAGATCACAAATCTCAAAACTGGCGACAATCTCAGACAAATAATCTTGACGGACAAAACTGGAGAAATCCTAAAAAATCAGACAATTACGTTAATAGCAAATTTGAGCCATACAGCAGAGACAGATCGGCGAATTGGAATCAATACAATAATAGGCAAATTGGGTACTCTAATCAATATAAACCGAGCAGACAAGGACAGAGTGGACAGGGTAATAGCAACAGACAAGATAACAAACAAAACAGAACTCTCGCAATGATAACCACTGATAAAGATGATTTAAATAATAGCTCGGGGGATATTGACGATGAAATAACCGAAACTTCACAGAATATGGAATTTAATGCAAATGACTCGAATTTAAACTAATATGCGACTCCGTTGAAACAGGTCCAACGTCGAGTCATAAAATCGCGACTATCGTTGAGGACCTGCTACACGATGTAAATAATATCCCTAACGATAGAATTAAAGAGCCGGGAGATATAAATAATCATACTTGCCCAGTTATCAAGATTAAATTCGGTAATATAAGTTTCACATGCCTCGAAGACACGGGTAGGGAAGTGCCGGGTTTAAATTTAGAAACATACGAAAAAATTAAAGGACAAAGTTCATGTAGACGTTCTGCCAGTATCGAATGTATCAATGACTGGGTCCTTTGGTAAAAAATCATGTAAAATAAAAGAACAAGGACAAGCACAAATTAAATTAGGAAAACTAGATGTGCTTACAAAATTAGTTATGATCCCAAAATTGAACTACGAAATAATATTAGGAACTGACTGGCTAAAAAAAATAAAGCTATCATCGACTACGTAACTGAAAAAATGACAATAAATGGAAGCTCGATCGATTTATTTGAGCGATCACGTAGATTTAAATACGCTTGTAGTTTAAAACTGCGGATTCTC